>VMDO01000358.1:0-26653 GCA_007922755.1 Pedetes capensis | reverse complement strand
TGGCTGGATGGTTAATATTGATGCTTTACCTGATTGGACAGAGAGATGCCTAGGAAAACAGTACAGCAAGCTTCTGGGTGTGCCTGTGAGGGCATTTCCAGAGACCTTTGGCATGTGGGACTGCAAACTTAGGGAGAAGAATTGCCTTGAAGGTGGGCAGCACTATCTAGGAGGCTGGGGGAGCTGGGTTCAATAAAAGCAGAAGAATGACCCCTGCAGACTCAATTCTTCTTGAGCTGCCATCACCTGTGGACATCACACGCCAGCTCCTTCCACCTTAGAATGTGAACTCTCACCAGCAGCTCTCCAGGGACTTTCCAGGCCTTCTGCCATGGTCGGGGGCTGCATCATTGGTCCCTCTTGCTCTGAGGCTTCCAGCTTCTGAAATTGAGCAGCTACTGGTTTCCCTGCCTCTCAGCATGCAGACAGCCATTGTGGGACTAGCCAGCCTCTGATCCTGTAAGCCAATATAATAAATTCCTTCATATAATCACATGCATTCTATTAGTTCCATTCCTCTACAGAACCCTAATACACGGGGACCAGGTCATAAAGAATTTTCATAAGCTGTGTTGAAGAATTTCTATTTTATTCTGAGAGCCATGAGAAGCCACTGAAGAGTTTTAAGTAAGGAAGTGATGGACAAGATTTGAGTAAAGAGAAATGTCACCCTTGTTGCTATGTATGGTATAGATTGAGATGGTCAAGACTGGCCAAAGTGAAACCAGCTAGGAGCCTAGAGCTATTGCAAGAAGCGAGACCAGAGGAAGGAAGAAGAATGGGGCTGGAGTGGAGCAGATGGGTGTTTCAGGGGTGAAATCAGGAAGAGTTGATGTTGCTGGGACTACTTTTCCCAGGAATGTGTAAAGGAACCGCCCATCACCTCAGATAGAGAGGACACAGACAGACTAAATAAAACATCCTGCCAAGCCCAATTTGGCGAACCAATGATTTTACTGGGGTTGCTTACAGGACTGTGGAACACAGCGGACACCACTTGCAGCAACTACACCAATGGGAAGAATCCCTTCAAGAAGTCCAGGGGTAGCTGCACCCCTGAAGAGTCCCACCCGTAGTCAAATACCCACCCCCTGTGTCGTGGTGGGAGGAGTCTTGGGAGGGGGATATCTGGAGCCCCCCTCTTTCCCTCCACGAGGGAACACCAACAGGCTCAGTCTCATGAGGGCCTCATGAGGGTCTCATGGGCCACCCCCTTCCTCCATGAGGGAACCTCAACCAGCCCTCTACCATTATATGCCCAACTAACAACTGTGTAGTTAAACTGATTTTGTTGCTGTGACTGTGGGCAAGGGTCTTCTGGAGGTCACCACAGCTGTTTGCCTTAGGGCAGTGAGGATCACATCCAGCCCGGAGGAAATAGTCACAGGACACTTGGTGACTGGTTGGATGCTGAGAAGAAAGTAGAGGCCCTTTTCTATGATGAGGTTTTCATAAATGTATAAAATGTACAAAAGTATATGTGCTACTACAAGTAGATTCAGAAGGTAGAGAGACTCTTGCTCCTGAATATTGCTTTGGCCTATTATGATTTGAATCTAAAATGTCCCCCCAAAGCCAGGTGCAGTGGTGCACACCTGTACTCCCAGTGACTCGGGAGGCAGAGGCAGGAGGATCACAGGTGTGAGGCCAGAGTCAGCCTGTATAACATAGCAAGACCCTGTCTCAAGATAAAACATTTAAAAGGAGGTTGGGGGTATATCTCAGTGGAAGAGCACATGGAAAAATTATGCATGAGGCCCTGGGTTCAGCGCCCAGTACTGCAAAAAATAAAATAAAATAAAATATCCCTTAAAGGTCATGTTGTTTGGTCCCCAGCTGGTGGCGCTGTCCTGGGAGATTGTGGGATGTGGGGAGGCAGGTCTAGCTTGGCGAAAGTGAGTCCCTGGAGGCAGACCTGTGGCTCCTACGTTCTTTCTGCTTCTTGCTCACGGAGGTGTAAGATCGTGCGCCATGGGTCCTGCCTCCTGCTGCTACCATGCCTGCCTTACCACCATTATGAGCTGATCTAACTGTGAGCATTCAATAAACCTCTTCCTCCATAAGCTTGTCTTGGTTGGTTTTTCTGCTACAGTGACAACAGCTGACCAATACAATCTCATTAAGAGGACTTAAGGTGGAGTTTGGAAAAGGGGCATTGGCTAGAAGTGCAGATTTGGGGTTGGGGACATGGAGATGTACCTTAGACAAAAGTGGGCAACGGATAGAGTGAGGGAAGGAGAAAACACCAGACAGTCTTGGGCAGCCATGGGAAACCACAACCAGGGCACCTGCATCTAGTGAAGGGGCAGGATACGAAAGGGACTGAAAAGAATCCCCCAAAGCAGTAGGAAGAGACCCAGGGGAGAGCAGCACCACTCAGGCTGAAGGAGCAAAGCATGTCAAGATCTAGACGGAAGCTGATGGGATCAAACACCATTGACAGCTCACGAGAGAAAAGGACTAAAAAGTGACCACAGGTGACCCTGTGTTGGTGATGCGTGCCAGGCGGCAGCACGCAGAGGAATGAATGCAAGATGAAGGGAGAAAATGCAGCTTGCTCTTGAGAAACTTGACGGAAGGGGAACACATGTGAGGTGATAGCTAGAGAGGAACCTCAGCTGGAAGGAAGGTTTTTGTTTGTTTGTTTGTTTGTTTGTTTTTCCCTTTACTGATAAATGTTGGTGGGGTACAGAGTAATACAGCATTTGCTTTTTCCATTAGGCAACTATTCCATCACTTTTGGCTACACTTTTATCAACTTACAAAGTTTATGGAAACTTTGACTAATATGTAGTAAAACTCATATTGAAGCAGCATGAGAAAACCAAAAGTATTTTGAGAGACTCAGGTGCTGGGTAACATAAAAAAAATGTATTGCTATAGCCAGGTCAGCCCACAGAAAAGGGTCCCCTCAGGACTGACCCTGCAGCTCAGTTCTCCTGGGTTATATAATTTACAAGGTGGGGGCTGTCAGTTGGAACGGCACGTGTACTGCCTACATGATCATCTGTAGGTGGGTTGAGCTAGTTACCATGGAAATAGGCAGGTAACATCTACAGGATACAAGAATCGGGAAGGGATTATAGGGCGGAGAGTGCATTCAATAGACTGAGGTTAGCAGTTGTAAGAAATCAGGACGCAGCCATCAGGGTGGAAAGTAGACAGTGGACTGAGTCTAGCAATTGTAACAAATTGGGAAGGGATTATAGGCAGAGACAGGCAGATAAGAAGCAAGGAGTTGGGAAGTGACCTACAGGATGGAATGTATAAGTTTTAAACAAGGAACATTAAATTCTAGTAATTACATTTCAAGCAAACATTATAACATCTTAACTTTTGATTTAAATTTTTTCTGCCACAATGTGCATATATGGGTTATATTCCCCTATGTTTCCCAACTACCCTTGAAGTTTCATGTTTACATTGAGATTATCCTCTCTCCCACTATCCCTCTACGTTGTTTCTCCTCCCCTTGGAAGGAAGGTTTAACGTTTGTTTTCTAGCATGGGAAAGATTTACACTCATGTATATGTTCAGGAGAGGTGGAACATGAAGATTCAGGACAAAAAGAGGCGATAACAGAGCAAGGTCCCAGGGGACACAGGAAGAAAAGGGATCCTAGTACCGCATGCCCTCCGCCTGAAATGCTCTTTCTTATCTCAGGTCGGTTTCTCCAGGAAACAGACTGAGATTGTTGTGAAGGGGAATTGTTGGGGTGCCAGCGTGGGAACACCACCTGTGAGGGAGCAGAAGGAGGAAGGCGGAGGCCCTGGTGCCGTGCTGGGGAGCAGAAGCGGATGGAGAGGATGATGCAGCGGGCACAGGGCAGAGCTGGCCCTAACGGAGGAGGAGGCTCCCTGCGCTAGGCGGGTTTGCAGGGAGTGACTGGAGTCTTCCCAATAGACTCCTTAAGAAAGAAGGCTTGGAGTCTCAAGAAGAGTGGTGAAGCCCTGGAATAGCCTTGGACAGTCAGAAGCACAGAATGGGACCACGGTGTCTTCTAGAGGGTGTGAGAGATCAGGTGCCATAAATCTGTGATGTCACCAACTTCTGTGTGGGGTTATTTTCCTCTGTACAAGCAGAAGACGTGGCCTGGGGTTCGTTAGGTTAACCATAGCTGCCTCTCGGGCTTTGGCGTATTTCCTGCCCTGCTGTGCTGCTGTCCGGAGCTAGGCCTAGGGAGGGGCCTGCAGGTCCTGCCTCTCCTCGGAGCCCCGTTCTCTCTCGGGGTTGCTCTTTAGTGTGTCTTGGCCAAGTCATCCATCCAAAAGGTTAAAAAAAGCAGAGAACATATCAAATCATTCCCAGAATCAAACTTCAGGAATGATTTAGAGATCAGTGAGTCAGATACATGTGGATTAAATTTCCCTCTAACTGCATACTTGGTTAGAAAATCCTGCACTGGAACTAGCGGTAGACGGGTCCTGTTTGGGACACCCAAGTTGTTACAAGGGGGTAAAGTGTGTGTTCATGTCCCAATCCCTGGATCACTGGACAAGTTTTGAAAACCTCTGCCTGAGGCTGCATCGATTGCCAGGACTGCAGACCACCAGACTACACTCCCAGGAGGCAGGACGTTCTCACACTGCTGATATCCCGAGCCAAACCTATCCTGGCGCCAGCCTGGGGCAAGAGCTGGCTCTGCTACCTTCACCCACCCTTTCTGCTTATGGGGGGACAGCCTTGAGACCAGGCAGAAAATGCCCAAAGGACCTCAGGACCGTGCACTCCAGGTAAGTTCAGATCACTTCCTTAGTGTTAAGGAGCCCCTTAGAAAGGACCCCCAGGTTTGCTGGCAGGTGCTTTTCTGGAATAAACAAATTAGGTGAATGTGGAGAAGGGGAGACCCATGTGTGGTGAGGGACAAAAAAGAGTCAAGAGACCTGGGTCTTCATTCTGACTCTGGGACTTTATTGTACTCAGGTGCCGTCGAGTCGGGTCTGACTCATAGTGACTCTATGTACAACAGAACGAAACACTCCCGACACTGTGCCATGTCTCTGCTTCTCTGCTATTCATAGGATTTTCAATGGTGGTTTGTTTGGGGGTTGTTTTGGGAATGGGCTGCCACATCCTTCTCTTGTTTTTGTGGTGCTGGGGATCAAATTCAGGGCCTCAGAGCACACAGAGCAAGCACTCTACCATCTGAACTAAACCCTAGCCCCATGCACAGGCTTGTTGTTGTTGTTAGGTGCCAGAGTCGAGTCTGTCTCCTAGTGACCCTATGTACATTCCGAGAAAACACTCCCTGACACTGTGCCATGCCTGGCACTATGCCAGTGCTTCTCTGTTATTCATAGGGTTTTCAATGGCTGATTGTTTCAGGATTGTTTTTTGGGAGTGGGCTGCCAGGTCCTTCTCTTGGTCTGGGATTTTAAGGAAGTCATTTTCCCCTCAAGGAAAATGAAAGATTTGGATTCAATGATGACTAATCTTTTATTTCTGTAATCTTTCTTACCTAGTTCTAGGTCCTTTGTGCCTCAGTTTAAACTCATCTTTATTCTTTCACTTCCATATTCATCTTTCTTCCTCCCAAGAGGCACGAGGGCACTTGGAGAGCTAAAAGATGTTGACCTTCTCTTCCTGCATCTTGCTCAAATTTCTGGCAGTTTCCTAAACTGCCACCCATTCATTCAGCAAACATTCATTTCTCCCAGATTCCTTCCACCCCGCTAGCTAGAGCTGGGCAATTAGACACAGGGCAGCCTCCTGCAGAAGGAGAAAAGAAGTCTACCAAGGGCTCAGACGCCACAGAATTGGGTGAAAATTAGATTAGGAGTGGGTGCACTGGGACCCCAACTTCCTCCAGCTTCCTATCTAACAGAGAAGTCTCCTCGCTAGTCCTCACTTCCTCTGCTCTCACCCTGGGTGGAAGGAAGGAAGGAAGGAAGGACCCACATCTTGACCCCATGGCACGGGGATGAGGCTTTGCGTCAGGTGGCAGTAGCTGGCAGCTCTCCACCCCTTGCTCTCAAGGCCACATCCTCTCAAGGCAATGATGATGGGAAGGGAGCCAGCAAGAGAACCTTGGAATGGAATGCGGCCGCTGTGGGGACGGACGGGCTGCCACAACAGCTGTCCTGCACATGGGAAGAGCATTTCAATCTTGATTGTGTTATTTCCAGAAAAGCTCCCCTCCCCCTCCCCATCTCCGCTCACACTCTTGTCGGATTATGGGGGTTTTGTGAGGTTTAGAAAAATAAACAGAATCTAACCATAACTATCTGGCAGTGCTAAATGACCAGGAAAGACATCACAGATGAGCAGTGCGAATGAAGCCTGAACGGGAGGCGGCTGGCCCACTGGGGAGCTGAGAGCAGTCCACAGGAGTCAGGGGTTCCCTGTGGTGCTTCCTGCCTCTGGAGACTTCAGGCTGGGTCTCACTGCCTAGACAGGCTCAGGTTTACTAATGGGGCGACATCCACTGTAATATCAGCCGCTCCCCCAGGCATGAAAAAACCTGGCCCAACCCCGGTTTTCAGGTAGGACTGCCCCTTGCTCATCCTGGTTGGAGCTGAAATTCTCTTCCATTTTAAGAGACATGGAAAGACAAATGCCACATGATCTCCCTTATAGATGGAAAATAAGAAATAAGAAAAAAAGAAAAAGTCAAACTCATAGAAACAGAGAGTAAAATGGTGCTTACCAGAGGCTGGGGGCTGGAGGATTGGGAAGATGTTGGTCAGAGATCAAAAACTTGCAGTTATACAAGAGGAGTAAGTTTGAGAGGTCTATTGTACGTCATGGTGAGTGCAATTAGAAACATACATTAGAAAACTGCTCAGAGAGTAGATTTCAAGTTCTCTAACCACAATCGAAGCCTGCAGCTGTAGCCCTGTGGCATCAAATCCCATCAGATCTCAGAAGCTAAGCAGCGTCAGGCCTGGTTAGTACTTGGATGGGAGACCGCTTGGGAACACCAGGTGCTGTAGGCTTGGGAGAAGGATGCAGCAACACACTCCCAAAAATCAATCCACCATTGAAAACCCTATGAACAGCAGAGAAGCACTGACAATAGTGTTCTCCCTATTGTATGTAGGGCCGCTATGAGTCGGACACCAATTCGATGGCACTTAACAACAACAACAACCACAATCAAAAGTACACAAGGTTTTGCATTTGTTTACTGGCTCAGTCTAGCCATGTCATAGAGGATATGTGCAGCAGAACATTGTGTTGCACACCACAAACAGTTTTTGCTTGTCAATTGAAAATAAATTAAATGGAAAACAGATGACTTTATCTTCCTTCCAGGTACCTGTTGGTAGGGGCCAGAGGGCTAAACTCACTGTATACTGGTACTGAAAAGGATCTTATAATGCAAGTCCCAGCCTTCCCATGACAATGAACTCAGGCTCACCGAAAGCAAGTACTTGTCCAAGATCCCTCAGCTCATGAGTGACAGAGCTGGCACTGGGATTTGGGACAGACATCCTTTCTAAAACAGTTACTGCCAATCCTCTCGCTAATTGCCCAATTCTCCTTTCCTCATTCTCTTTTAATGAGTTGGGCTGAATGAATTTGCATATTTTCAGCCAGTCTGTATCCATAACTTCTAGTTCTGAAGTTCCCATATCTTAATCTTAAGGTCTCCTCAGCTCAAGTCCATAGTTCACATTTATGGAGCCTCTGCTATTTGCCAGGCAAAGTGTTAAGCTCCTGGAACTCAAGGGTGAATAAAGCACAGACACTGTCCTTAAAGATTTACACACAGCCAACAAAGAAACTGCTGGAGCTCTGTCAAATAGCCTGAACTCCTCTGCTAACCATACCTACTCCCACCTCCACCCCCAAATCTTCAGAATATATGCAGCATGGGTTAGGTAGTAGAAGTTATCAAGGCAAGCTACAGTCTGTAAGGTGTTACTCTGGATTCCAGAAGGAAGGTATCCCACCTCCCCACATCCAGGGTACATGTGGGTTATGGTTTGAACATAAAATGTCCTCCACCGGCTCATGCATGAGACGGTTCGGTCGCCAGTCATAGGGTTTTGGGAAGTGACTGGATCCTGAAGGCTTTGAGCTAATCAATGGATTAATCCTTTGATGGATTCATAATATGATGGCATTATTAGAAGGTGGTGAAAAGAACGAGATGGGGCCTATATGGAGGACCTATATAGGTTGTGGGCTGGGACTTAGCTCAGTTGGTAGAGCACTGTGCTGCAGTTTCTGAGGTGCCGAGTTCAATTCCCAGCACCACAAAAATGGGAGAAGGGCCTGGCAATCCACTCCGAAGGCAATCCCAAAACAGTCAGCCATTGAAAACCCTATGAGGGTCTCTATGAGTCGGATACCGACTCGACGGCACCCAACAACAACAACAAAAACAATATAGGTTGTAGGAAGCATGACTTGGGAAGATGTACCTTGTCCCCTGCCCCTTCTATCCCTGCTTCCTGGCCACCATGAACACGTGGCCTCTGCCACACCCTCCCACTGCTGCCATGATGTTCTGCCTCACCTCCAGCCCAAAGCAATGGATCCAGCCAAGCTTGTTCTGAGACCTCTGAAACACGAGCCAAAATAAAGAATTCCTCCCTTTCCATTGGCCTTCTCAGGTATTCGTCCCTGGGATGGAAAGCTGACTATCAATGAGAAAGAGAGGCTTCCGGTTTACTAGCAGATAACCTGGGGTCAGATAACCTGGATTTGAATTACAGATCTACAGTTTACCAGCAATGAGACCACAGGCAAACCGCCTTGGCTTCTTCTGGCATGAGGAGAGTGGGGCCCCCTTTATGGGATTGTTATAAAAATCAAACAAAATCAAAGACTTCCCTGGCTTTATTTGTGGCACACAGGAGACTTCAATAAATGCCAATCGCCTCCCTTTCCGGGCGCTCTAGTCGCACGTGACTGTGCTCCCTGCAGCACACCTTCACAGCCGATTCCCTTCCAGGCACAGAGAAAGGGGCGGAGTGAGCACCTTCTCTCTCCTAAGTGTGACATCCAGCCTAGAGTCCAGACCTCCAGACCTCCAGACCTTGGCTCAGCTCGACAGCCCTTCCTGCTGCTCAGCTCCCTCCCTTTGAGTCCCTCATTGCTAAATGACAGGGCTGCTCTGAACGAAGCCATGCTGTGCTCTGAGGAAGGAAAAGCGAGACATTCCAGAGGAGCCATTCTCCCTGAAGAGAAAGCTCTGTCTTCCACAAGGCGTCGTGAACGGTGCAGGAGATTGAACACCAGAAGACTCACTGCACTCCCAAGTCTCACTTCTTGTCTGTGTCATCCTCACACCATCCGACCTCATTTTCTTCACCTTGTGAAAGGGAAAATACATCTGGGCGTGGTGGCTCATGCCTGTAATCCCAGCGACTCGGGAGGCAGAAGAACCACAGGGTTGAGGCCGGAGACAGCCTGCATAACTTAGGAAGACTCTGTCTTAAGATAAAAAAAAAAATTTTTTTTTAAATGAGCTGAGGGTGCAGCCCCGTGTTGGAGCACTTGCAAAGTATGTGTGAGGCCCTGGGTTCAACTTCTAAGTACTGTAATAAATAAATAAATAAATAGGTCCGACTCATAGTGACCTTCATAGGGTTTTCATGGCTGATTGTTTTGGGACTGCTTTGGGAGTGGATTGCCTTCCCTTCCGTTCTGCAGAATGTCCTTCTGTTTCTGCAGTTCTGGGGATCCAACCTGGGTCCTCAGAGAGTATGGAGCAACACTCTACCAACTAAGCTAAATCCCAGACCACAAACAAATAAATAGGAAGATAAAAAAATGCTTCCTTCAGTTGTGAAGATTAAATCTGAAAAGACACATGAACATAACAGAGAGCATTACATGGGTAAGATTTCTTTTTTCCTTCTCCTGACACATCTTGAGAAGGGGTGAACCTGGGCCTAACCTGGGAAAAACCATTTTATTTGCTCTTGGTAAGCAGAGGGGCCTGTCCCATGCTCTCAATCCACTACAGCAGGGTCCTCCTCTGCCCACCTGAGCTGGGGAAGGCGGGAAGTGAAGGGTGGGGCCCCACGCAGCACACAGAGCTGTCTCCTGCTGGGTCTGGTTTGTCTAGGGGGAGTGATCTTGGCAAGAAGCAGCAGCTCCCCATGCACATGCCGAAGGTGAAATCCATCCCAGAGCCCTGGGCTGAGATAAGACAGAGGAAAGTAAATCAAAGCTCCCCAGATAAGAAGACACAGCCCGGGGCCTAAAAAATGCAGCTTTCCTGCCAGCTGCCCACTTCTGCAAAGCTGCAAAGCAGAGGGCTGTGCTGGGTGGAAGGAACCCAGATCCCAGCCCGCACCTTTCCGAATGGGAGGGGCCTTCTCACACCCTCTTACAAGCTCTACAGGAGAGGAGCAATAGGCATTTTGACTGGGTCCCTCTTGGCAAAAACAAACAGACAAAACAACTATGGGAACATCCACTGGCATCAGGGATTAAAGATGAAGGCTTAGGCTTAAATGTTGCTGTTGTTAGGTGCCATCAAGTCGGTATCCGACTCATAGGGACCCTCATAGGGTTTTCAATGGCTGACTGTTTTTTGGGATTGCCTTGGGAGTGGATTGCCAGGTCCTTCTCCCATTTTTTCGGTGCTGGAAATTGAACTTGGGACCTCAGAGACTGCAGCGCAGCACTCTACCAACTGAGCTAAATCCCAGCCCTAGGTTTAAACGTTGTTGTTGTTGTTAGGTGCCCTCGAGTCGGTATCCGACTCATAGCGACCCTCTGGGCAACAGGGGAAACACTATTGTCAGTGCTTCTCTGCTGTTCATAGGGTTTTCAATGGCAGATTGATTTTTGGGAGGGGGTTGCCAGGTCCTTGTCCCTAGCCTACAGCTTCTGGTGTTCCCAGGCGGTCTCCCATCCATTTACTAACCAGGCCCGACCCTGCTTAGCTTCTGAAATCTGATGGGATGGGATGCCACAGGGCTACAGCTGCAGGCTAGGTTTAAATAGTGAGTTCAAATCCTGCCCTTAATGCTTCTTTCTTTCTCTTCTCTCTCACTCTCTTTTTTCTTTTCTTTTCCTTTTCCTTTTCTTTTCTTTTTTCCTTATAATTCCAGCACTAAAGCAGGAGAATCGCAAGTTTGAGACAAGGCTGGGCTACACAGCAAGACCTTACCTAAATTAAAAACAAACAGAAAACCCCAGCAAACCAGGGCCTTACACTTGCTAGGCAAGCACTCTAGCCCTGAGCTAGGAGCCCCGTCCTTATGCTTCATGTGTAATCCTACTTGCAAACAGCCTACTTAATCACTATGAGCCTCGCTTTCCAACAGGGGTAATACAAATGTCACTTTAGAGAACAGTTTTGAAGACTAAACATGATCATTTCCGTAGAACACTTAGTAAAACGTCTGGCACACACAAAGTACTTAATCCATAACAGCCTAGTTGTGCGTAAGACCAGCAGAACCTGGGGAGGTCAACACCTCTCTAACTTCCTGTTTATCTCGTTTCTATAGTGATATCTTTATAATGTCTGAATGACATTCCCAGAATACAAATCTGTCCACTCGGTCCCTTTTGCTGAGCCCCCTATGGAAGAGTGGCCCTTCTCCTTGCCCACCCTTCCCAAGTCATTTCCATGAATGTCTCCATAGGTAAGAATTTCTCTCCCTAACCTCAAAGCTGTACTGTTTAAGGGCACGTCTGCCTGGCTAAGACTGGAACAATTACAAAGAGGCATTTTGACTGCACTCAGTTCATGAAGTGGGAGAAAATCATTAACGCCTGCAGGCCAAAGATCGGCTTCCAGGGAAGGAGGCACTGGGAGAGACGTGGGAAGGCAGGTGAATAATGACACTCCTGAACCCACTCCTGAAGCAATCCTGGGCTGTCTTGGGGAGTCGGGGAACCTGGCCTTGTTCCCCGAGAAGCCACAACAGAGTCTCGCTGGTCCCAGGGCAGAGGAAGTGGGCCAAGCACTGAAAGGCCTTGAAGGAGAGGCAAAAGCACGTGGACGGGCTGGCATGAGCAGAGAAGCAGGCCCTCTGTGGCTCCTTGTGCACAGATGTCACATGATGAGCGTGACATGCAGGGGTCAGGGTGGGCAGACCGACAGTGGTGACTCAGGAGAGAGAGTGAAGGGCCCAAGTTCCAGTCCTGCTCAGCCGCTTACCAGCTGGGGGAGCAGCCCTGGGAAAGTCACTTAACCTCTCTCTTGGGTTTCTCCTCTGGAATCACAAAGCCCAGATTCCTTGGTTGTTCCTGAAGCTTTGAGGTGACATATGCAAGCCACTTTGTGCAACTGTCTGGGTTAAGATGACAGGAATGGGTGTTCGGGGGTGATGGGCAGTGGAGGGAGGGGGGCCGCCTCGGGGCAAGCGGGAGCATTATGGCAAGTCAGTCAGGAAGGGGGTGGGCATGGTGGCTGAATCACTTTCCTCCTGCGCCCCTCCAGTGCGAGAGTCACTGGACGAGAGCCACAGAGCCTCACTCGCCGCTTGGTGGAAGCCGGACAATAAGAGGCAGATGGCAGAGAACACAGGGAGCCCCAGAGCACAAGGGGATACACAAACAGACAAGATTAACTGTTCCCAGTGTATACACAAGAGGCTCTACTAACACTCGGCCAGTTAGAGAGCTAATCTAAACAGCCGCTCCTCAGAGTGCTCCCAAACAGCTGTTCCAGTTGCACTTGCTCCCGCTCCCAGCAAGTGCCCCACACGTCTCCTTGGATCTGGGTCCCCACTTAGCCTCAAGGGCTCCTCAAGAGCAACGGATTCTGTTGTTTCTGTTCCCTGGACCCTGTCTCCGGTCCTGCTTCTATTACATGCGGCGGTCCTCCCAGGGCGCTGCCTCTGGGAAGATTCCCTAGGACCCTATCAGCAGACCATGACCATTTCTTTTTATTTATTTATTTATTTTTTGTGGTACTGGGGATTGATCCCAGTGATCCCAGATCACACCTACATGCTTTGCAAGTGCTGGACCACTGAGCTGCACCCCCAGCCCTTTTATTTTTCTCCTTACTTTCTGAGACAGGGTCTCACTAAATTCCGCAGACTTCCTCTGGTCTCGAAATTGCGATCCTCCTGGCTCCACCTCCCAAGCCGCTGGGATTACAGGCGTGCGCCACCACCCCCAGCTACCATGACCATTTCCATGTGACATTGCCATGTGTCTGGGAGTCATACAGGGAAGGCAGAAAGGCAAAGCCTTGGAAGTCTGACAAACAGGAGTGCAAAACCTCCTGGATCCCTCAATACTATGAGCCTTCCGAGTCTGCTCCCTTCCCTAAAAGGAAGACAATAATTATACCTACAGGCCTGGGTTTAGCTCACTTGGTAGAGTGCTGCTCTGTACTCTCTGAGGACCCAGGTTCGATCCCCAGCATCACAAAAATGGGAGAAGTACATGGCAACCCACTCCTGAAGCAATCCCGAAAAAATCAGCCATTGAAAAGCCTGTGAGGGTCGCTATGAGTTGGACCTCCATGGCATCTAACAACAATAACAACAACAATTACACTTACAGTACAGGGATTAAAAGCAGAGATATGGGACTTCTAGTTAGGATGGCAGATTAGAAGCTATCTCCATGTGACAAAATGAAACACAAGAGGCAGGATAGGAAAGGCTAGACTTTATCCCAAACAGAAAAAGAGGAAAAGCACAGAAATCACAAAGGAGGTGGTAGGACAGTCTCAATACGCATTACACAAAAGACCCACACCACAGGAAGAAGCTTGCTGGATGGCCCTCAGCCATGTGTCCCCCCAGTGGAGTATGAGAAACCCCTCCAGAAAGATAAGCTAGGCGCCCCTCACCCTGCTAAGCAGCTTGGCAGTAAAAGAAATAATAATAATAATAATAATAATAATAATAATAATAATAATAAATCACTGAACAGGGAACCTGGGAACACATCACCACAACATCCGGTGTAAGACAGACACATCAGACACATGAGGGGAGGCAATGGCGGGACTGAGGAAAACCACAAACAGCTTCAGGTTCTTCCACTGAGCCATGGTCCCAGGGAAGCTCCCGAGCCAGAGTCCAAACAACCATTCAGATAGGTTGGCATGCCAAGAACTCAATTCAGATGAACAAGCCATGGTCAGGTACCCTCAACACTCAAACTTCCCAATCAACCCAGTGGAAGATTGAACTCTGTGCCATGGCTAGAGACACTGCCTGGTGGATCTGTGGCCCAGGGAGTGTGTCCCTGCACCCACCTCTGGAGCAGACAGCGCCACCTGTGCAACTGAGGTGCTGAGCTAGACCCCGGGCCTGGGCAGGCGAGGGGCACTGTGCCTGGTGGAACTGCGCCATCAGGGCTCAACACTCTCCCTCTGGCACAGACAGAAGCAGCCACCGTACAACCGAGCTGCTGAACAAGACCCCAGGCCTGGGCAATGCAGCTAGCTGGAGATCCTGAAAGATGACAAAACTGAAGGGCCTTCTCTGGCACCTGCTCCCATCCTTGTTCTTGGTAACTTTTTTTTTCCTCTCTTTTTTTCCCCACAAATGAAGTTTAATCTTGTCAGTCATTATTCTGGTGCTAACTTAAACTAATTTTGTTCACGAACATTTTTCTTTATGGAATAACAGAATTTTTGTTGTTGTTATTTTTGTGGTACTGGGGGTTGAACCCAGGGCCTCACACTTGCATGCTTTGCAAGTGCTGGACCACTGAGCTGCATCCCCAGCCCATTTTTTTACTTTTTGAGAAAGGGACTCACTAAATTACGCAGACTGCCTCTGGTCTCGAACTTGAGATCCTCCTGCCTCTGCCTCCGGAGTTGCTGGGATTATAGGCATGTGCCATGGCACCCAGCTAGAGTAACACAAGACTTAAGACCCCTTGCCCCCTTGCTCTTCCCTCCTCTCTACCTAACAATCCTCTCTTCTTCATCACTTCATCCCCTTCTTCTTACTCTACCCAGCTGCTTTTTTCTTCTTCCCTTTACAACATCTTGTCATATTACCAATCTACAGCTTTTACCTCCACCCTTAACATTTCTTACCTCATGACTAAGACCTCATTATTCAGGCTATTCTCCTTCCTAAACTCACTGGTAATATATTAGTTAATATATGACAATTTTAATTGTACTATAATTATATATGGTTTGACTAGGTGATGCTTTCCAGTCTTGGAACAAGCATTAGAAACTGAACCTTCAAGAGAGGGCTGCTAATAAAGAAAACTTCCAAAGAAATTCCAAAGAAACTTCTACTCAGACATCAGTACAGAAAAGAAAGTAAATGAATATGGCCACAACTTTCAAGAACTATGGGACATGATGAAGAAACCTAAAAATCTATGGAGTAGAAGAAGGAGCTGAGGTTAAGACCAAAGGCACACAAAATATGCACAATAAAATAACAGCAAAAGACTTCCCAAAGCTAGGGGAAGAAATACACAACACAAACACAAAATGCCATTCTATGAAGTCAGTATCACCCTGATACCAAAACCCAATAAGGACACAACAAAAAAACAAAATCAAATATTTACTTCTCTGATGAATATAGACACAAAAATCCTAAACAAAATACTTGCAAACTGAACACAGCAACACATAAAAAAGATCACACACCATGACCAAGGAGGTTTCATTCGAAAGATGCTAGATTGGTTTGACACACACAGATTAATAAATGTAATTCAGTACATAAGTAGACTCGGAGATGAAATCACATTATCATCTCAAGAGATGCAGAAAAGGCCTTTGACAACGTTCAACATCCCTTCATGATAAAAGCCCTGAATAAAGTGAGAATAGAAGGAATATTCTTCAACATTATAGAGGGTACATATGACAAACCTATGTCCAACATTATACTAAATGGGAGAAAATGAAAAGCATTTCATCTAAAATCAGGAATGAGAGAAGAAAGTCCACACTCTTCACTCTTATTCAATATAGTACTAGCCAGAGCAATAAGGCAAGAGAAAGAAATAAAAGGGATACAAATAGGGAAAAAAGAAGTCAAATGATCTCTATTTGCAGATAACATGATTCTACACTTAAAAGACCCTAAAGACTCCACCAGAAAACTCTTAGATCTGGCAAGTACTTCCAGCAAAGTAGCAGAATATAAAATCAATATTCAAAAATCAGTAGCATTTCTATATACCAGCAATGAACAAGATGAAAGAGAAATCTAAACAACAATCCCATTCACAATAGCTTTTTTTAAAATCTAGGAATAAATCTAACCAAGGAACTGATTTTAGCTCAGTTGGTAGAGTGCCACTCTGAGCTCTCTGAGGCCCTGGGTTTGATCCTCAGCACCACAAAAATTGGAGAAGGATGTGGCAGTCCACTCCTAAAAACAATCCCAAAACAATCAGCCATTGAAAAGCCTACAAGGTAGCTATGAGTCGGACCCAATTCTATGACACCTAACATCAACAATAACAAAGAATTGAAAGACCTACACAATGAAAAATTCAAAACACTAAAAAAAAAACCAAACCAATATCGAAGAAGACACTAGAAGATGGAGAGATCTCCTTGGATTATGGATTGGCAGAATTAATATTGTGAAAATGATGATACTATCAAAAGCAACCTACAGATTCAATGCAATCTCCATCAAAATTCCAGTGACATATTTCACAGAGATAGAAAAAATATTAAAATTCACATGGAAACACAAAAGACCCTGAATAGCCAAAGTGATCCTAAGCAGAAAGAACAATCCAGGAGTCATCACAATATCTGACATCAAATTATATTACAGAGCTATAGTAACAAAAACTCTTTGATACTGGCACAAAAATAGACATGAAGATGAATGGAATAGAATAAAGGACAAAAAAAAAAAAAAAACATGCAGTTACCATCACCTGATTTTTTAAAAAATGGAGCCAAAAGCATACATTGGAGAAAGGACAGCCTCTTCAACAAATGGTGCTGGGAAAACTGGATACCCACATGTGGAAGAATGAAAGTAGTTCCCTGTCTCACACTATATAAAAATCAATTCAAAATAGATCAAAGGTCTTAACATAAAACTGGAAACTTTGAAACTCTGGAAGAAAAGGTAAGGAAAATTCTTCAATACACAGGCAAGTACCTTTTTATAAGAACTCCAATAGCCCAGGAAATAGTAGCAAGAATTGACAAATGGCATTACATGAAATTAGAAAGTTTCTGCAGAGCAATGGAAACAATGAATAGAGAGAACCCACAGAACAAGAGAAAACTATGTGCCAGCTATGCATCCAACAGGAGACTAATATCTAGGATACATAAAGAATTCAAAAAATTAGTTGCCAAGCCGGGCGCAGTGGCACATGCCTGTCATCCCAGCGGCTCAGGAGGTGGAGGCAGGAGGATCACAAGTTCGAGACCAGAGGCAGTCTGTAACTTAGTGAGACCCTGTCTCAAAAAGTAAAAAAAATGGGCTGAGGGTGCAACTCAGTGGTCCAGCACTTGTACAGCATGCAAGCACAAGGCCCTGGGTTCAACCCCTAGTACCACACACACACACACACACACACACACAAAAATAATAATAATAATAATTACCAAAAATTCCAACCAATAAGTGAGCATTGAACTAAACAGTTCTCAGAAGAAGAAATACAAATGGCAAATAACCCCAACAAAATGTTCAACATCCTTAGCCATTAGGGAAATGCAAATAAAACTACACTGGGATTCCATCTCATTCAGTCAGCATCAGCAAAACAAACAACAACAAATGCTGGCGAGGATGTGGGGGAAAAGGAACCCTTATACATTGCTGGTGGGACTGTAAAGTAGTACAGCTCTTGTGGAAATCAGTATGGAGTCTCCTCAGAAAACTAAAAATAGAACTACCCTATAACCCTGCTATGCCACTCTTAGGCATATACCCAAAGGAATCTACGACATCATGCCTTAGACACACCTGCACCTCTACGTTCATTGCAGCACTGTTCACAGTTGCAAAGATGTGGAATCAGACCAGATGTCCATAAACAGATGAATGGATTTTTAAAATGTGGCATATATACACAATGGGATATTATTCAGCCACAAAGAAGAATGAAATGATGTCATTTGCAGAAAAATGAGTGGATCTGGAGATCATTCTTTTAAGCAAAATAAGCCAAACTCAGACATAATACTGCATGTTTTCAACCGTATGTGGCAGCTAGATTTATCTAAAAATGAAAAATATAAGTATATATGTGTATAAAATGGGAAAATACAAGGGGAGATATCTAGAGTGGGGAGGGGAAGAATGGGAAGGGGTGAGAGCATCATGGGGGAGTGAAGAGGGAGAAAATGAGTGCAAAGTACAGATACAACTGTATGACAATCTTAGTGAAACTCATACTGTCCATTCTGTATGCTAATTAATAAGAATAAAAATTCTTAAAAGATAAAAAAGTGCTGGGCACGGTGGTGCACGCCTGTGATCCCAGCGGCTTGGGAGGTGGAGGCAGGAGGATTGCAAGGTCGAGACCAGAGGCAGTCTGCGTAACTTAGCGAGACCCTGTCTCAAAAAGTAAAAAAAAATGGGCTGAAGGCGCAGCTCAGTGGTCCAGCACTTGTAAAGCATGCAAGCGCCTAGCCCTGAGTCCAACCTTCAGTACCGCAAAAAAAATAAAAAATAAAAAAGTATATATGCATGGATACACATATGTTTATACATATGTTCCTGACACACTATAAGCATTCAATATGTGGCATTTTCATTATGATGATTATTATTATTAATGTTATACTACTATTCTTTAACTGTCATTACTTATGACTCTGAGTTACCGGAGGGCTTCAGGAGCAGGTAGCCTCTAACATGGTCCCTGATAATCTCTCTGCCCCGGCATGTACACTTTTGTGTAATCCCTTCCCCAGGGAGGTGGGCAGAACCAGCAACTTGCTTTTAGTCAAAAGAAACGACAATGGCAATGCATGTCACTTTTATCATCAGGTGACATGTGATCCCGACTTCCTTCTTCCAGTGACTCAGGCTGCCATGAGGGAGAGGCCCACGTGGCAAGGACAGAGGGCTGCCTTGGGCCAGCAGCATGCTAGAAGCCAAAGCCCTCAGTCTACCCACCCTCCAGACACTGAATGCTGCAGACAACCACGTGACCTTGAAAGTGGATCTTCCACTAAGTGAAGCATCAGAGGGCACTCCCGCCCTGGCCAAAAATTTGATGACAGCCTTGTGAGAGACCATAAAGCAGAGGACCTTGCTAAGTTGTGTCTAGACGCCTGGCCCACAGAAACTGTGAGATATAACACTCAGGTGTTATTTTAAGACATTGGGTGTTATATATAGTAATTTGTTACACAGAAATGGATAGCCAGCTGATACGTCTTTGTAAGGCAGGATAGAAAGACCACGACATTTGGGGGACATGGAAGGGTAAAGAGCTTTCACTCCAGGTTCTGATTTGAATCTCACCCGCTGAGAGTCGAGAACTTTGACACAACTACCGAGAGGACAGCTATGAGAACCACCTGCATAGACACGGTATTTTTGAGAGACATTTTAGATAATGAAAATGTTAAAATAGCAACAAGCCATGCTTGGGGTCAAGATGTATGTAACCTTTGAGTTTTGCCTTCCCCTCGGTAATTCTGCGCTTCTTTGAGACATGCCCAGTGAAGTCCCTCGTGACTCTTTTCTTAAACCTATATGATGTATAATCTCATTTCACTAAAGGGAAGTTCCTCCAATAGAAACATACAAACAATGGAACTTCTTTTGATCTTATTGGCACATTCCCAGCCTGTGACGGGCCTTTCTGGGCTCGTGTCACACTAGGCGCCCAGGACTGACATCACAAGAGGTGTGCCCTAGGTTAAAGAGAACCGGAGGGAATATGTGCAGCGTCCTCTTTTTGGTTCCCTTAGTAAGTTCTGTGTGTCTTGGATGCCTCTATCTCCCCCTGAGTGCCCACATGCACTCTAAAAGTGTGGGCTTAATAAACACTGTAACTTTGTTTCATTCTCTCTGGCTTGTCCTGAAATTCTTTTCTGCAGTGAAGCCAAGGACCCAGCTTAACCTGAGTGGAGGTCCAAACTAGGGGAACTCCTCAGGCTCGGCGGCCATGCTGAGCTGGACCTCTCTGCTGTGCCTCTAGTGACACTTGTATTCCTAGAACGGCACTTTACGAGTCAAGGGTGGGGTGCGTGGATAAATGAATGAATGAGGGGCTGAGTGGACGATGGTAACAGGAAGCTCATCAGGCTCTAACAAAGGCCTAAATGGTAGATCCAGAGCAAAGGCTCTTTCCCAGCACCCTCAGCCTGCATGCTATGTTATTTGTGACCCTGAGTCCCTGCTCCCTTCTCCAGCCCTCAGAACTTTACTCTGCTCCCGCTTACTGCATTTAGTCATTCTCTTTGAATTTTTATTTTTTTCTCCTTTAAAAAGAAAAAATCAGCTCTCTCCAAAATATCTGACCCCGGTGAATTGGAATCATTTCTGATGGAAAGCAGTCTTGTCCAGAAAGGCTGTTACCCACCCTGCTTAGGAATGTGGTTGCTGCAGACATTAAAACAGACCTGCAGGCGTCTGCATGGAGTGCAGAACTCTGCCAGGAATGACCTCAGCCTGCACAGCAGGGCTCTTACCTGTGAAAAGCTGCTGCTCCGGGCTGGGTCACAACAGCAACCGTTCCTTCTCCAAAGCCTTCCCTTCCCAGGTATCCCATGCTGCCCCCTCTCCACCAATGCCTGAGCCACAACGTCCCCCTCAAGCCCACCACCAAAAGTCAGGAGAGCAGAGCCATAGGCCCCCCAAGGGAGGATGCTGTGATGCTCTGTCTCTTCGCATGAGAGGGGCCTTAGCTGGAGGCTGAGGATCCCATGGCTAGCTGTCCCCCTTCCTTTCTTCTCCACTTCTCCCTCTCTCCCCTCTCGCCTTGCCAGGGCTGAGGGATTTCGGTCAGGCTGAGAGGCATCAGGCTTCACTTCTGGAAAGGGCCCCCTCCCAGGGCAAGCCAAGACTCCTGGGGCAGAAGCCAGAGGCTGGGACTCTTCATCCCGAAGGCTCCTAGCCATGCGGCCGAACTTCCATGTGGGACCTTGGACTTCGCCGTACTTGACTCGGCTCCTATTGCCAAATTTGAACCTGTCTAAGGTGAAGTAGAAACGCTTGCCAATGATTAGGCTTCCTAGGAGAATCCCAACTAAAACGTATTCCAGTCTCCAAACTCAACAGTGTAGCCCTTGATACTCCCCATAATTATGGCAACAGCCCAGTCTTACCGTGCAAAGTACTTTTACAAATGCTAGTGCCCACAAGAATGATACAATAGGTTAGCCCCATTTAACGGACCAATAAGTGGTGTCTCCAAGAGATTAAGTAGTTTCCCAGGTGTGTAACTGCAGCCATAGCCCTGTGGCGTCCGATCCTGTCAGATCTTGGAAGCTAAGCAGGGTTGGTCCGCCACTGAAAACCCTATGAATAGCAGAGAAGCACTGACATAGTGTTTCGCCTGCTGTACGAGGGTCGCTATTAATTGGATACCGATTTGACAGCACCTAACAACAACAACAACAACAACAACAGGTGTGTAATGAGCAAGTGGCAGAACAGGAACCTAAGGGGTGGTCTAGTGATTCAAGACCCATATCCTCTCCTCCACAACTCACCCCCAAATCCGTAATGCTCATTCGCCCGTTATCTTGCATCTCATTTGCATATTGGTCACTTTATGCAGAAATACGCACACTATATTGTCCCTTCCTGATCTTTGGCCTTAGCGTCTCCACCCTCCCACCCCCCACTATCCTCTGGAAAGCTGGACTGAGTGCCTTCACGTGGATTAGCACCAGCCTTTGAGTCTGGAGACCTGGGTTTTAAGTTCTGATTCTGCCGCTAATGAGGGATGTGACTTCGAATGGGTCACCTCGCTTGTGTGGGCCTTGCATTGTGAAGCTGATTAACTGGATGATCTTTGGAGTCACTTCTTGCGCTGAAACGTATGATTCTTGGCTTTAATTGTCTCTTGGGGAGGGACAGTTTCCCAACTCAGTGGGAAGTGGTTTGGTCTGTTGCGCAGCTAATGCCATCTGGAGCTTGGACTGGCAGGAGGAAGCCCTTCCCAGCTGCTAGGACGATGCTGCCCACCAGCTCCACCCCAACAGATCCCTCATTCCCGCCTTCCACAGCAGGTCTTCATGACCGCTCTTAGGT
This sequence comes from Pedetes capensis, assembly GCA_007922755.1. NCBI lineage: Eukaryota > Metazoa > Chordata > Mammalia > Rodentia > Pedetidae > Pedetes > Pedetes capensis. The sequence continues at coordinate 4,595 of VMDO01000358.1, read as the reverse complement.
AAGACTACTCGCTCCCAAGTGCTCTCTCCTTGACTCTCATTGACCAACGATGACTGCACAAGCCGGGTCACCCCAGACAGCCTGGCACTTCACTGATCTCTTCAGGGTGTCTGAGAGGTTGATCTGAAGGTTAGTCACAATCCCCAGTGCTCAAGGATCCCGGGGGACGGGGCTGCAGCTGCTCCCAGCTGTCCAGATGAACAATGCAGACCCTGTCCCGTCCTGGCTGAGCCTCCTTTCAGGGGTATTCAGATTGCTGTATTAACTGGAGGCAGATCAGCTGCTTCCTGTTCCTTGGGTCACAGCACAGATTCCTAAGCGAAGATACTCAGCCCAGCTCTGCATATGACCAGAGCCCCCAGCAGTTGGTATGGGGCAGGGGGAGGCACAAAAAAATTTCACCATCATCTCAGAGCCAAGAGCCAAACTTGAATCTGAAGAGGCCAGAAGGGACCCCAAAGAGCAACGGCCCCAGGGCGTCTGCTTCGAAGCTCGGTTATAGGAGGGCAGCTCAAAGGTTTTCAGAAACTTTTGGGAAGCTGATTTTGTGGCCGCCTTGGCCACTCTTTCAGTATTTAGTGACCCAAAAGGAATCTCCTAGGAACCACCTCCCACAATCTAACCACTTAGCCAAGCTACCTGTGCTAGCAGGCACTCTGCCCATCTCCTGAACTCGGCTGTCCCTCCATTGTCAAGCAGGGCACATGGCCACCACCCAAGTTCAAACGTCCTCCCCCACTTCCTCAGCAACCTGTCCTTCCAGTGGCTTCAGATCTCTGCTGTAAAACATACTGTCTCCCTAACATTGCTATGAGGGATACCTGGAGACGCTAGCTCTCCCGCTCATTCTCATCCTTTCCCCAGACTTCAAAATACTTAGTTGTTGTTGTCAGGTGCTATCAAGTCGGTATCTAACTCATAGCGACCCTACATACAACATGTGAAGCACTATTGTTGGTGCTTCTCTGATGTTCATAGGGTTTTCAATGTTGGATTGATTTTGGGGAGTGGGTTGCTGGGTCCTTCTCCCAAGCCTACAACACCTGGTGTTCCCAGGTGGTCTCCCATCCAAGTACTAACCAGGCCTGATCCTGCTTAGCTTCCGAGATCTGACGGGATCAGATGCCACAGGGCTATGGCTGCAAGCAAATACTAAGTTAGTACCTAGCAATTTTGACAATGCCCTTCCCTTTGTATTTTTTCTCACTCTTTTCTTTTCCCCTCATATCAGTGTCCCTCTGACGTACTCCATAAACTGGGAGCCCCTCAAGTGTATGGGCCAGGTCTCCTTCCCGCTGATTGTTGACTTTCAGGAAGTCCTACCTGAGAGCTAACCCTATGGCTATAGTTGGAGTGCATTTCCTGTGTGGTTGGGGCCTGGAAATGTGATAAAACTCTGGCCAGCTGCCAACATGCTGGCTGGCCCCCAAGGCCAATTTGGGGATACGAAGGGGAAAATGACTCCTATTACGTAAGTGGCGTTTCAGAGTGCCTCCAAGTGGGAACAAGGGTCCTAGCTGCAGCTGGATCCACAGGATGCTTCTTCTCTTCCACCTAGCAGGCCAGCAACACTAGCAAGGCGGCCTGCTTAGACAAGCACATCGCTCAAGGGCAGTCGGACCCAGAGACACGTAGAAGGGAAGTGGCTGGACAGGGCCACAGAGGGTCAGCAGAGGCCAGGCACAAGCCAAGTGTCCAGCTCCATCCTTGGCTGCTTCCAGAACAGGCTGGTTATTATTATTTTTATTTTTAAGGCTTTTCTTGAGTCCTAATGAAAAACAAGTTGGAGGCCTGAGAGGGGGCTGCAGAGCGGAGTTTATAGGCACTTGCATTTTCTTAACGGCTCCCTCCTCACACATTCCTCTGCATTTTTCCCTTTTATTAATATGGCATCTTTCCCAGGCCACTTTATAGGACCGCGTGTGTTTTCACTTATGGCCTGATTGAGTTTGATCGTGTCTCTCGCCAGGAAGAGCCCTTAGATGTTGCTCGAGCCTCCCCCCTCGTCCCGCCCCCCTCCCCCACAAAGGCTCCGTGTTCCAGTCACTGCAGGGCCCCTGGGCTCATCTCTCAAGTGACCCCAGGGACTCCCCTGGTGTTTGCCACCACACTAGGTACTTCTCTGCATCAGGGCGTTGCACCTCATCCAGACCCCCAGATAGGACGACCCGGTGCGATGACTCACCCAAAACCCAAACGACTCCTGGAACTTGCCCAACAATCCAATATGCCCCCGAGGATGACAAGGAAGATGTGCCACAACTGAAGATTTTCAGAGGAATGTGTACGAGCCCCGAAGGCCGTTGCCAAAGAGCGACTCTGAAAAATGTTCTGAGCAATTGCAGCTCTGCCGAGCCTGGCTTTCCAAGGGGCCGCTGTCAAAGGCAGGGCGTGCGTTCCTGGACAGCCCGGCTCTGGCGTGTTTATTAAAAAAGACACTCATGTTGCTCGCAGAAATTCTGCCCTCAGCCTATCTTTTTTCTTCAGTTCAGCTCCAAGGGGGCGGGGCTGAGATTTGCAGCCCACTTGCTCTCTTAGACCCTTTTTCCTTCTATCCATCTCTTGTTACCTTGGAGGCCACTGTGATTCACTCAGACATGAAGCGGCAGGTTTGGTGGCAGCCCTGTGGTTTTTGAAAGTGCACCCTCTGGGGTCTGTACTCTCTTCCTCTGTCATATGTGGAAAGGAATACACATCTTCCACGTGGGGAGAATTATCCAAAGGAAGGTCCAGAAGAGGCCGGGCATGCTGCAGGCCCTCTGGGAAGGCTAGGGAGCTTTATTCCTGTTACTCATTTTGAGCCAATATTATCGACCTCCTTGCAAATCTGCTTTTGTTCCCTGACGGCCCACTTTGTCCACTGTGGTCCTCTCCCACGGCCACCAGTCCTTCCTGGGATGTCTGCAGACAGCATCCGACTCCCCTCTCCTGGCTGCAAGGCAAGAACCTTGGAGGCCTTTGGGAGGTGTGGTTCCGGGATCATTCTCCTCTTGTCAGCAGGCCCTGGGAGAGGCATTAGCCCCCAAAGGCTTGATGTGGGAAGTTTTTACAGGTACTCTTCATCTGGCAGGCAGATGGAGCTTTACTGCAAGACACAGCTCTGTTGTCCAGATGGGAGGGAGCCTGGGAGTCCTAAGATGGGACTGGTTTCCCTCTTCTTGGAGCTGTTATGGGAAGACCCCGTGGGGCTGTGGCCTCCCGCTGAGACCCTGGGATCCTTGAACCAACTTGCGGCTGGCTGTGCCTCTGACCTCTGGAACTCATGTCCTGGCAATCAGCTCGGGATCAACTTCCCTTTCATTTCCATGACCCTATCCACTCCACCACCCCTCAAAGTGCATGCGCACTTTATTTATTTCCGGGGGAGAGGTATTTATTTCCGGGAGAGAGATATTCATTTCTGGGGGAGAGGAGGACAACACTGGTAAGCATTTCATTCATTCCACCATTTCTCAGTGAATTACTCCACAACATTTGCTCATTTTCCCTAAAGGAAGACAGAGGAGGGCGGCCACAGCTAATGGCAAAGTTCTCCTCCCCTGATAACGTCACAAGCGATAGCTTCAGTCCTTAACTCTCAGCTGTGAGAGACTAGTTGGCTATCACTGCCTAATAGTAGTGTCAGCCAACATTTTCCACGTTGGGGACTCCTGCTAAAATGCTCCTGACTTCATCACTCTCCGCAAAGTGACTTTGGTCCCAAGGGAAGAAACCTCATTCCCACTTGTTGTTATTATTGTTGTTGTTAGGTGCCCTCGAGTCAGTGTCTGACTCATAGCAACGCTATGTAACAGGTGAAACACTATTGTCAGTGTTTCTCTGCTATTCATAGGGCTTTCAATGGTTGATTTTGGGGAGAACTGAGTTGCCAGGTCCTTCTCCCAAGCCTACAGCACCTGGTGTTCCCAGTCAGTCTCCCATCCCAGTACTAACCAGGACTGACCGTGCTTAGCTTCCAGGATTTGAAGGGATCAGAAGCCACAGCGGTATGGCTGCAGGCCCATTCCCACTAGCACATAGGAAAAGTGGATATGGAGACAACAGTGTGAGAAGAAAGAGATTTCAAGCAAATAAAGTACCAGGCCTTGTCATTCTCTCTTCTCTTAGACCAGAGTCTCTTGGTTCATCTTTTCTTGGCACATAATTTTGGTTTGCCTGTGCCGGAGACAATACTGAATATACCATGGCCTGCCAAAAGAACCAACAGATCTGTCCTAGAAGACATAAAACCAGAGTGCTCCTAGAAGCTAGGATGGCTAGACTGCGTCTGATGTATTTTGGATATTTTATCAGGAGGACCCAATCCCTGGAGAAGGACATCATGTTCAAGAGAGTGGCAGGTCAAGAAAAAGAAGGAAGACCTTCAACTAGATGGATTGACACAGTGACTGCAACAATGGGCTTAAATAGAAAAAAGATTATGTACCTGGCACAGTGTCAGGGAGTGTTTCATTCTGTTGTACACAGGGTTGCTATGAGTCAAACCCTACTCGATGGCACCTAATAACAATAACAGCATGATTTCATAATATGGCCTTAACTCAAGTCCTTATTGAACATGAAGTTTTAGTTTAACTCCCTACAACCAAATAGCT
>VMDO01000357.1:286738-321733 GCA_007922755.1 Pedetes capensis | reverse complement strand
CTTTACAGACCTCTCCATTTGAGAACTGTCTACTCAGTTCCTTTGCCCATTTGTGTATTGGGTTATTTGCTTTCTTGGAAATTTTTCTTAAGTTCTTTATAAATTCTAGTAATTAGACCTTTGTCTGATGTATAGGATGCAATAATTTTTCCCATTTAGTGGAGGTTTCCTTCACTCTGTTAATTGTTTCCTTTGCTGCGCAGAAGCTTTTTAATTTCATGTAATCCTATTTATCTATTCTTGTGGCAATTTCTTGAGCAATTGGAGGCCTATTAAGGAAATACTTTCCTATGCCTATGTGATGGAGTGTATTGCGTATCTTGTCTTCTATTAGTTTTAAAGTTTCTGGTTTTATGTTGAGGTCTTCTATCCATTTTGAGTTAACTCTCACGTATATTGAGAGATACGGGTTGGTTTTCATTTTTCTGAATGGGGATGTCCATGTTTCCCAGCACCATTTATTGAAAAGGCTATCCCTTTTCCAGTTTATTTGCTTTGCTCCTTTGTCAAAAATAAGGCGGCTATAGGTGTGTTGAGGTATTTTTGGGTCTTCTATTCTGTTCCAGATGTCTTCAGGCCTATTTTTGTGCCAGTACCAAGCTGTTTTTGCTACCACTGCCCTATAGTATAGTTTGAAGCCAGGGATTGTGATTCCACCTGCATTAGTTTTGCAGCTTAAGAGTGTTTTGGCTATACGTGGTCTTTTGTGGTTCCATATGAATTTTGGATCATTTTTTCTATTTCTGTAAAGCCAGTCAGTGGAATTTTAATGGAGATTGCATTAACTGTATAAATTGCTTTTGGTAGAATAGCCATTTTTACTATACTAATTCTCCCTATCCAGGAGCAGAGGCGGTCTTTCCATTTTTCAGTGTCCTCTGCTATTTCTTTCTTTAATGTTTTGAAATTTTCCTTGTAGAGATCTGAAGGGTCTTTGGTTAGATTGATTCCAAGGTATTTAATTTTCTGGTGGGCTATCGTGAAAGGCATTTTTTCCTGAAATTTCCTTCTCTTCCTCTTTACAGTTGGTGTAAAGAAAAGATTTTTATGTGTTGATTTTATATCCTGACACTTTCCTGAAGGAGTTGATTAGATCTAAAAGTTTTCTGGTTGAGGTTTTGGGGTCTTTCAGGTATAGAATCATATCATCTGCAAATAAGGATAATTTGACCTCTTCATTGACAATCTGTATCCCTTTGATTTCTTTCTCTTGTCTGATTGCCCTGGCAAGGACTTCAATTACTATGTTAAATAGAATAGGAGAGAGAGGACATCCTTGTCTTGTTCCATATCTAAGAGGAAATGGTTTCAGTTTTTTTCCATTTTCTCCATTTAGTATAGGCTGTAGGTTTGTCATAAATGGCTTTTATGATATTAAGGTATTTGCCTGTTATACCTATCTTCTCCAGAGTTTTTATCCCACTTGGTCATGGTGAATAATCTTTTTAGTATGTTGCTGGATTTGGTTTGCCAGGATTTTGTTAAAGATTTTTGCATCTGTATTCATAAGGGAGATGGGTCTATAATTCTCTTAGGTGAATCTTTTCCTGGTTTAGGTATCAGGGTGATGGTAGCTTCGTGGAATGAGTTTGGGAGTATTCCCTCCTTTTCTACTTTTTGGAATAATTTGAGGAAGGCAGGTATTATATCTTCTTTAAAAGTCTGGTAAAATTACTGCTACATTTGCTTTTGAATGATATTTAGTAAAATTTTGCTTACATATGACATTAATGATATTGTTAGGTAATTTCCCCATTTGGTTGGATCCCCTTTCTTGGGAATAGGTACAAATATGGATCTCTTCCAGCCAGTTGGCCGGGTAGCTGTTTTCCAAATCTCTTGGCATAAACAAGTTAGCTCTTCCAATGCTTCATTTGTTTGTTGAAACATCTCAGTTGGGATTCCATCAATTCCTGGAGCCTTGTGTCTTTCCAATTTCTTCAAGGCAGCCTCCACTTTGTCCTTCAGCACTATTGGTTCCTGAACATATGTGACCTCTTGAAATGGTTGATCACCCACCAATTCTTTTTGGTATAATGACCCTATATTTCTTCCATCTTCTTTTGATGTTCCCTGTGTCATTTAATATTTTCCCTGTAGATTCCTTTACTATTGCCACTTGAGACTTGAATTTTTTCTTCAATTCATTAAGCTTGAGAAAAATAGTGTGTACTTCCCTTTTGGTTTTCTATCTCCACTTCTTTGCACATGTCATTAAAATATTTGATTTTGTCTTCTTGAGCTTCCCTTTGAAATCTTCTGTTTAGTTCCTTAACTTCATCATGTCTTCCTTTCACTCAGTGAGTCAAATTAGTCACTGAACTCCTACTTCACAGTAAATGTATAAGATAGATGCTAGAGACTCCCTTCAAGAGCATCTAGTACAGTGTATCTCAAACTTGAATATTATTTACAACTGCTCTAAACAGAAAAAAAAAATCTTACAAAATCCCTGAGACTACTTTTGTGGATTTACAAGTTTCTTATTCCCCAGTTTGGGAAAGTGCTGGGATTTAGCTCAGTTAGTAGAACAGTGAACTTTCTGAGGACCCAGGTTCTATCCCTGGCACTACAAAAATGGGAGAAGGATGTAGCAATCCACTCCAGAACAATCTGTAAACAATCAGCCACTGAAAACTCTGTGAGAGTCACTATGAGTCAGACACAGCTTGACAGCACCTAACGAAAACAAGTTTTGGAAAAGCTACTGTAAGAAAGTCATATTCTATGGACAATTTCATGATTTTATTATTTATTTATTTATTTATTTTGCGATACTGGGGGTTGAACCCAGGGCCTAGTGCTTGCCTGCTCTGCAAGTGCTGGACCACTGAGCTGCACCCTTAGCTTTTTTTTTTTTTTTTTTTTACTTTTTTGAGACAGGGTCTCACTAAGTTACACAGACTGCCTCTGGTCTCAAACGCGATCCTCCTGCCTCTGCCTCCTGAGCCACTGGGATTACAGGTGTGCGCCATCTTGCCCAACTTATTTTTATGGTTCTTTTGTGGCAAGTAGGAAGATTTCTCTTTAGAAATTGTTAAAGAAAAAGGTTCTGAGATTATCATCAAACTGGAATCAGGAAATTAAAACTTGCTCTTGGAACCCAGCTTCCTGCATATAACCCCAAGTCTCCTCTAAATCTCTTGTTTTAACTCAGTTTCCCAGGGTCAAGGACCTAGAGTCTGCATTTCATCCTCATCTCTTGCCTGCAGCCATCAGATCTCAGATGCTGGCATCTGTTCTGATCAGATTTCAGAAGCTAAGGAGGATCCAGTCTGGTTAGTACTTGGATGGGAGACCCCGCCTTGGGCTACCAACTGCTTGCTTTAGGCTTGGGAGAAGGACTTGGCAACCCACTCCCAAAAAACAATCAGCCATTGAAAACCTTATGAATAGCAGAAAGGCACTAAGGATAATTCTGGGCATGACATGGTGTAGGGGAGTATTTTGTCTATTGTACATAGAGTGGTATGAGTCAGACCCAAATTGATGGCACCTCACAACAACAACAGTTTTATCTTAGAAGATGAGCAAGCCACTTGACCTATCATAGCCTCAGTTTACTTACCCATAAAAGTGTAATAATAACATTCATGTCACAAGGTTGTCATGGCCATTAAATTAGAAAATTGAGAAAGTGCTTTGGAGACCTCCTTGGGCTATCACGCTGTAGTTTGTTATTACTGTTCATGGGTAGAACACAGCACAGAAGGCATCAGGCCTTTCTATTAGTACTTGGCCAGGTGTTAGGAAGACATGGTTATAGCCTAACACACAAGGATGGAGGACCGGTTGTACCTATCTCACATTGTTGGCAAATCAGGTGGTCCTGCTAGCTGAGTCAGGAAGGATGGAAACCTATCCCCAATTACTGATAGCCTCTTGTCCTGCCAGCTATATTGCTTGCCTGGGAAAGCTAAAGACTGAATGGTGATAACCACATGGCCCTAGTGGCTGACCACCAAGTTATCACATATTTTCAATCACCAGGGGGGTTGTCCATTCACTGCCTCTTAGCACACACCCTGACTCCAGTGGGGCAGCTGCCTCATGTGTCCAGAGGGCCTGGACTGCATAGTGCAGTGTTCATCACCAGTCCACCATCCACACCTAGCCCCAGCTCACAACATAGTTTTCTTATACAGTGATTCCAAACCTCATTTGTCCCATAGACCAGAAAGCTCTGCTCCAAGACATCTGGACCCTTGGGAGTGGAGAAACTGTTCCCTGGTGCTCCTGCCATGTTTGCTTAACTATCTAGTTCTGACATCTTTTTAAGCCGCAAACTAGTTCACTGTCATTTCCTCCCACTCCTGTCACCAGGCTCTGGGCTGCAGTTATGGCTGCCACAGTGTCAGTAGTCTGAACCCTGAAATTAACCTGGTATCTTGTCAGCTATACCACTTGCTTGCAAAAGTTAAAGGCTAGATGCTGATTGCCATCTGTTCCCACTGATGACCATTGAGTTATCACATATGGCCAAGTGCAGAGGAGGACTTCAGATCACTTGGTCCAGATGCCATGTTGACACTCCAGATAACCTGGAGCTCATTATAATCACATTACAATGCTAAAAAAAAAAAAAACCAGCCACCCACATCAACACAGATTCGACTATGCCTAAAGTAAAAAAGAAAAAAAAAAAAAAAAACACGAATGCAGTGGTGCATGCCTGTAATCCCAGTGCCTCAGGATGCAGAGGCAGGAGGATTGCAAGTTTGAGACCAGAGGCAGTCTGTGTAATTTAGTGAGACCCTGTCTTGAAAAGTTAAAAAAAGGCGGGGGGATGCTGGGGGTGCATCTCAGTGGTACAAAACTTGCAAAGAATGCAAGCACGAGGCCCTGGGTTTAACCCCTAGAACTGAAAAAGAAAAAAAAAGAAAAGAAAAGAAAAAGAAAAAGAAAAAGAAAAAGAAAAAAAGAAAAAGAAAGGAAGAAAGAAAAGAGACAGTACCCTGACCCCTGGAAATCTCCTCCCCTTCCCATGAAAATATTTGATAACAGCTTGCATACAAGGACACCCCCTCATCACCCAGGCCTAGTAAAAACCCAGATCCCAAGACCTACTCGAAGAGAAAGTGCCTTGAGAGTGTAAGCACCTTCTTCTTTCATTGGCCACTGAATAAAATTTCCCATTTGCTCTCAAAACTGGTTATTCATGAATGGTATTGAGAAGCAAGAGAACATGCAAAGTTGGTAGTATCAGGACTTCAAAAAAGGAGTCCCAAACAATCCCATTTTTAAACCTTTAGAAAGGAAGTGCTGTACTAGGTCAGGGGATCTGTCAAAGGCCTGTTGGCCACTTGGTTCTCACAAAGGTGTCTGTGGGGCCTGGAGTCTAGGAGGCCTTGTGTTTGGTGTCAAGGTAAGCTGCATCGTGTTTTTCAAAAAGACCTCCACCCAAATAACTGAACACCACAAATAAGGGGGCACATTCCATGATGTAGTTCCTTGTGTGCTGCTCTAAGGGTGACATATTTCTGAAGCATTCTCCCCAAAATGCTCAACCTGACTGTGATCATGCTAAACAACTAGCCTAGAACCTTCAGTATAGGCAATGTCAGCTCTCCTTGCAACATCAGCCCTCTTTGGGTCAGGGTGATAGGCTGCCCTTGGGCCACTGTGAGAGGGTGGCCAGAAGGGCCTGGATGTGTATGTGCCTGCACTCCCTACAGGCCTTAGCCCATCCTTGACCCTAACACAATGTGTCCCCATGTGACAGCTCATTTTATGAGTCAACTTGATGGGCTAAGGGATGCCCAGATAGCTGGTAAACCATTATTTCTGAAGGTGTCTGCAAGTGAGTTTCTGGAACAGATTAGCATTTGAATCAGTAGATTCAATAAAAACAAACCACTCTCACTAATGTGGGTGGGCATTGTCCAATCCCATTGAGGGCTCAGACAGAACAAAAAGATAGAAGAAGGGTGAATTCTCATCCTCCAGCTGTTTCTCAAGCCTTTGGATTCCACAATTCACGTTAACAACAATCACTGGGGGAGAACTGCCTCCTCTAGTAGTGTCAACCTTAATGATAGTAATGGGACCTCCTTTTGCTGATGTGGTATGACTCAAAATGAGAAAAAAAAAAAGAACCTGCAACAATGGGGTCATACATAAAAAGATCATGTACATGGCACAGTGTCAGGGAGTGTTTCATTCTGCTGAACTTAGGCTTGCTATGAGTTGGATCCAACTTGATGGCACCTAACAACAGGCCCTTTCTTATAACTGTATCAGTGAAGGTCATTACCAAGTGTTTCTTTTATAAAGGGAGTTTAAGCCACTCTTGTGAGGGTACAAGAGTTGCATCTGTGCTGAAGTGGCCTTGTCTTCCTGAAATTTCCATGACATAGTGCATCCTACTGCTAAATGACAGGTAATATTGGCCCTGTGAGGTAATTCTATGGACCTAATGGGTATTTAGGGGCTGGGATTTAGCTCAGTGGGTAGAGCGCTGCCCTGCAGTCTCTGAAGTCTCGAGTTCAATTCCCAGCACCGCAAAAATGGGAGAAGGGCCTGGCAATCCACTCCCAAGGCAATCCCGAAACAGTCAGCCATTGAAAACCCTATGAGGGTCGCTATGAGTCGGATACCGACTCAACAGCACCTAACAACAACAAATGGGTATTTACACCTGTAGCCATAGCACTGTGGCATCCGATCGCATTAGATCTCGGAAGCTAAGCAGTGTTGAGCCTGGTTAGTACTTGGATGGGAGACTGCCTGGGAACACCAGGTGCTGTAGGCTTGGGAACAGGACCTGATAGCCCACTCCCAAAGCAATCAGCCATTGAAAACCCTATGAATAGCAGAGAAGCACTGACAATAGTGTTTTGCCTATTGCATGTAAGGTTGCTATGAGTCAGACACTGACTTGATGGCACCTAACAACAACAATAACAATGGCTATTATCAATCCTGGAGTCACCACATGTCTCTGACGCAGTATTACACCTCTCCCTGCCCTGCTGCCCTCCCATGGAGGTATTGTCCTCAGAGGGTCTGCTTCTGAGCAATTTCTTCTAAGTGGGTGCCCCCCAATTCTTATAGTCCATTTGGGCTGCCATAACAAAAAAACAAGTGGCTTAAAAACAACAGACTTTTTTGTATGTGTGTGGTACTAGGGGGTTGAACCCAAGGCCTTGCCCATATGTTGCAAGTGTTCTGTCACTGAACTGCATCCCCAACCACTTTTTTGTAATTTTTTATCTTAAGACAGGGTTTCACTAAGTTACGCAGGCTGCCTCTGGCCTCAAACTGCAATCCTGCCTCTCCCTCCTGAGACACTGGAATTATACGCATGCACCACCACATGTGATTACAACAGACATTTATTTCTCACAGTTCTGGAGGCTGAAAGTCCAAGATTATGGTGCCACCATAGTTGGGTTCTACTGAGAGCCCTTTTCCAGCTTACAGACAGGTGACTTCTTATATTATAATATAGCAGAAATAAACCAAGCTAGCCCTCTGGTATCCATTCATAAGGACCCTAATCCTATTCATGGATTGAGGTTTAGCTCAGTTGGTACAGTGCTCGCTCTGCGCTCTCTGAGGTCCTGGGTTCGATCCCCAACACCCCAAAAATGGGAGAAGGACCTGGCATCCCACTCCTGAAACAATCAGCTATTGAAAACCCTATGAATAGCAGAGAAGCACTGACATAATGCCAGGCAGGGTACAATGTCAGGGAGTGTTTCGTTTTGTGGTACATAAAGTCGTTCTGAGTTGGACCCAACTAAATGACACCCAACAACAACAACAATTCCATTCATGAGGGCACCACGTTCATGACCCCATCACCCTCTAATGGCCCCACCCCCTAATACCACCCTTTGGGATTAAGGTTTTAACATAAGAATTTGGTGAGGCCAGGGTGGCAGGGACAGGACAGCACACATTCAGTCCATCGCAGAATTCTAGCACAGATTTTCCAATTTGGCTACAAAGAATCCTCCTCAGCCTCTTTTAAACATTGGACACCATGGGCCACTGCCCTTCCAAAGCTCCTCTTTGATTCCTGTAGCAGCAACTCCACTTACTCTCTGATGTCCCTTCTCTGCTCTCTTCCCTGGCTCCAATTACACCCTATACCCACCAAAGGAGTGTCCCCAGATTTTTTTGTCTGCTTTTCTCTCTCTGCACTTTTACACTTGACAATCTCCCCCACCAACATGGTTCAGCCATTATCTCCATGCAGGGTGGGCCCCAGAATCTACCTTCTCTCCTGAGTTTCAGCCTCGTATTCCCAATAACATCCAGCATCTCATCTTTACCAGGTTTGCACTGGAACTCTTGCCTCCAATCTGCTTCACTTCCTTGTATACTGGTTCTGTCAACAGCTCTCCCACACTCCTATTGTCATCTCAGCCTCCTTACTCAATTTTGTCCCCCTTTTCAAAGTACTTGCCAATGCTTATGGATCTTTCGTCCACAGTGTTTGACTCATGAGCCCTTCTCTTCCCATTCTGCCACCACTGCAGTGAATTGACCTCCCACTCCCACCATCTGTTTGGTATTGAGTCCTTTCTGGTCCTATCCCAAGAGATCACAAAAGTCAGGGCAGGTCCTAGAACCCCAAATTTCTCCCATTGAAAGTGAATTTCATGGCTTTTATATCAGTTTATATCTAATAGATCCACATTATCACATTAATTTCAGCAGTTATTAATACTAGGAATTATAAGTATTTGTGGCCACACAATGAAAGAATCCTTACATACTATGGAGCTTACTTTCTCTTCTCCCTACTTAGGAGGCTGAGGCAAGAGGAATGTGAGTTTAAAGACAGATGCAGCCTACGCAACTTAGCAAGATCTTGTCTCAAAAAAAAAAAAAAAAAAGTTAAGACGTGGCTGGGGGCTCAGTTGTAGAGGACTTGCCTAGCATGTTCAAGGCCCTGGGTTCAACCTCTAGTATTAAAGGAAAAAAAGATAGATGACTTAAATTCTGTTTGCTCCAAACCATGACTTTCAAAAGCCCTTTTAAAGGTTACTATCAAGTAAATGGGGCTGGGATTTAGCTCAGTTGGCAGAGCACTGAGCTGCAGTCTCCGAGGTCCCGAGTTCAATTCCCAGCACCACAAAAATGGGAGAAGGGCCTGACAATCCACTCCCAAGGCAATCCTGAAACAGTCAGCCATTGAAAACCCTATGAGGGTCGCTATGCAGTGGATACCGACTCGACGGCACCTAACAACAACAACAACAACAACAACAACAACAACATCAAGTAAATGATTGGGCTGGGATTTAGCTCAGCTGGTAGAGCACCACTCTGCAGTCTCTGAGGTCCCAAGTTTGATTCCCAGCACTGCAAAAATGGGAGAAGGATGTGGCAACCCACTCCCAAGGCAATCCTGAAACAATCTGCCATTGAAAACCCTATGAGGGTTGCTATGAGTCGGACACGATTAGGCCACACCTAACATACATATATATACATACATATCAAGTAAATGAGACAATTGTTCATGTCATGGACATGCATTAAATTGTAAAACTGAAGTGGTAGAAGAAACCAAACATATTTCAAGAGACAAAGAATCTTGGGTAAAATAAAAAATGTATTTGTTAGCTAATAGATCAGCCAGAGGAAACATGTCCCATCATGGACCGACTTCGGGTCTTTGTTCTCCTGGGGTTATATAGCTTTTAGCAGGGTGAAGGTTGTTATGCCTTATTTGGACTAATCACATGTGTAAGGTCTATGTGACCATCTGCAGGTGGGCTAAGCAATATTTTAAACCAGACTAAGATAGTTGCCAGGGTTACAGGCAGGCAAGGGCAGATAGGAAGAGGGGACTAGCAGTGTTGGGATGTGAGAGAGACTCCTTCACATACAACAAGATAAATTTTAACAAGCAAGTCTACACTAGGAATATTAAGCTTTAACAATTTTTAGGTGAAATACATTTCAGCTTCGATTAAAAATGTTTTATAAACTTTTTCTCAACTTTCTAATTTTTCCCCAACATTCCCCCCTTTTTCTCTTCATCTGTTTGTACAGAGCGTACATGTATTGGGTGCTTAGCCAGGATGTTTCCCCTTGGGGCTTTAAGTATATCCTTGATCTTAATGTATAGTAGGATTGTTCTACAATTCCTGGTCAGTCATAATGTTGATGGGGGCAGGCATCAAATGTAATGGATAAAGGGTATCCCTCTGGCTCCCCTTTTGATCACTTTGATCAATCTAGTTTGGGCATCAAACTTTGAGTCTTTAGGTTTGTACATGGCCAGTTTAAAGTCCCAATGTCCTGTGTCTATCCTAAGCAGAAAAGGATACAGAAAAGCTAGATGATAACCCAATGTGCAATGGCAAGTGAGCATTTCAGTCAGATTTTCCAGTCCCTAGCGGCAGTGGCAGCAAGACCAATATCAAAAATAAATACAAATCCGTTTAGACACAGAGCAACAGCAGTGGCTAAAACAGTTCCAGAAAACAAGGCAGCACAACCATTTATGGGTCCCCTTTTTGAGAGCATCATCTCCTTTAACTTCTTCAGCCATGCATTGACCTGTCAGCTTCTAGAGTGACAGGAGCAGGGCTTTAAGAGCATTGTCCTTAGCAGGTTTGCCCTTAGAGGGTCTGACAGTTAGGCTGTCATGTCCAGTTGTTCTCAGGTTGAGGGTGAGTTCTCTTAATCTGGAAGTGATAATCTAGGGTTGAATTTCAGTTATTTTTAAGGGTTTTAAAATTGCATAAAGAAGCTGTAAAATCTTTCTCTTATTCCTAATCTGTTCTCCCTCAGCTGTGGCAAATGCATATCTGGAATCAGTGCGTATGTTGGTCAAGCAAGGGTTTTCATATAGGAGTGCCTGGTACTGCATGATGTGGCTATTAGAAAGCCAATTTTGGCAGCATGAGTTTAACAGTGCCATCATAGCATGGGACATGTAGACTATCAGCTTCTGTCCCAGAGTTAGTTTGCCTCTTTTATTAGCATAACTGTGGTGGCTACTGCCTACAGGCAAGGGGGTCATCCTTGTTTTGTTGTCTACTTTAGGTTTGACTGGTTTTTTTTTTTTTTAACATTTATGTAGAAGTCTTGGAACCTTGTTTTAGAAACATATGTTTATATATAGACACATATGTAGGTTAAGTGCTTTAGAGTATTGGTAAATTACTATAAGTTAGAGCATTATTGATATGATGGGATTAGACATGAAGAAATTTTTATATTGTTAATAAAGATTGACCATTAATCTTAAGGAATACATCCTGAAAGTGAAAGTACAGTGACACTATTTATCTATTTATCTGCCTGATTTGTTAGTTTTAGTAGCAATTGGGCATATAGATCTTAATGTGTCCATAACCTAGCCTATAACTATTAAGAACAAAAATGTTTAAGTTTTAACACCTGTTAGCAATGCGTATATAACCATTTTAAATATTGCCAAACATTGAACAAACCTTTAAAGTATCATTATCAAATTCCTAGGTACCCAAACCAGCAATGAAATGTCTGATTATCTCATTTGTTTTCTTGAGAAAAAATAAGAAAATAAAGACATAATAGCTTTAAATCCTTTATAACCTTTAAGAACAGAAAAGTAGTATCTCTTAGAAACTTGTTTTAATAGAATTGAGCGTTTTATTTTTCCTCATAGTAATTAAAGCAAATATTTTGTTATTATTATTATTATGGCATGTTAAATTGAATTTCAGAAATGTAATAAAGTCCTTTTAACTAGTTTCCCAATATCTAATCTTGTCAAGTTACCATTTACTTTTTTATAATAATATCTACTTAAAAGTATGGAACTTTCACGTCTGAACCTCATCAATGACTTCCTACTTCCTTCTAAATACAATCTAACTCTAAAGTAACTTTCATGTCCAAACCTCATTAGTGATGTTTTATTTATATTTTTTTAATTGTTGTGTTCACTAGCAAATATATTTTATATAATAGTTAACACTGACTTGGCAAATATATCTTATATAATAGTTAACATTGACTTGAATTGTTTACCATTATAAACCTGTGGTGACAGGGCTTTAGTCTTCTTTCCCCTTTTCAACAGAAACATTTTGTAGTGAAGATTTATCAGTCTTTTTTATCTTATTAATATAATCAAAACTGATCCAATATGGTCAAACTTTTATCATATATCATTGTTTTTTTTTAACTCATGTTTTGTAGGTATTATAAACCAAGGCTAATAAAGTCCATATCCCCTCTAGCCTTCTACAACTTACTTCAGATCTTTAAGTTGAGCTTCCTTATTTCCTTTTACATTCTGGCACAATCAGACACTCTTATTTTAAGATAAAATTACTCTCTGTAGGTTACCATATGAGTTGGAAGAAAACCTGTACAATTTAATTCATAGGAACATGTGCCAACAATTTCATCAAGAAGATAAAGGTGGAAAAAATAGGGGCTTTAAAAATCTAGATTACATTTTGTAGTCTTTAGTCACCCCTAGACCATGAGAAATATTCTCCAATGCTGAGATTATGTTCTTAAATAAACAAACTTAGGTTGAGAACATAAATTATATAATTGTTTATAGTAACAATAGTCTTTTTTTAAATGACTAAAATAGAATTTAAATCTAGAGCATATAAAAGACTATTAAGGTTAATTTTCTAATTATATCTAGAAATACAGGAAAATGTGTTACCTCATAAATAAATATTTTTTTAAATCATATAAACATTATAAGATATTTTAGATTTATATAGATTCAGCGCTGGCGGCAGGGGCTGTGACTTGTTTTCAGGGAAGCCGGTGGTGTCAGAGCTGGTGGCCAAGTTTTATCCCACAGCACGGGCGCTTTGGCACAGGAGTAGTGGGTGGACTCAATGCTGGGGGCATGGTGGGTGCCTTTGCAGCAGTGGGTGCTGTGCAAGCAGGGTGTGGCAGAGTCCTAATTTGGGGGATCTCATTTTGATATCGTAATCTCCAGAAAAACCTTTCTTAAAATTCTCAAGCATACATTTTAAAACAGTGGGATGAGATGTTCCTGTTCCCATTATGGATGCATCTAGTTAGTATATGTGGTGCCCTTGAATGGTGAGGCAGGACAAACAAAGGAACGGTAATTGTATGAAGCAGCTCTCTCAGGTGACTGTCTGGCTGTGTGACATGTACTTTCAAGGCTGTCCAGGTATAAAGAGGATTTCTCGCCATCAGAGCCCCCAATTAGCCCATTTAGACAGGCCTACAGATTCGCAGATCAGGCCCATTCGAGTCCGCAACTCTGGGAAGGCTCTTTAAACGCAAACACCCCTCCCATTCATGTTAGAACATGGACAGAATGGCCTATGGCTTACGCTGTCCATTCACAATCACTCATCATTCACACACTTTCACATGGAGTCTATATTCCCTCCCAGGGGACATTTAGGGGAGTAGATTGGAATTCAAAAGGACTAGTCCAATAAATGGGACATTACATCTCCACAGACAGACACACATTAGAGCCCAAAAAATGAGACTTTTGCCTCTCCAAATGGATACACATATCTGTGTCTAAACAAACAAATGAGACTTCCATCTCCATAAACTGACATATGTCTATGTCCAACAGATGGGACTTTGGGTCCCTGCAAACAGGCTCATAACAGTGTCCAACCAAACAGATTTTACTAACCTTGAGTAGGGGGAGATCAGGCCTCTATTCTTTCCAAAGGATAGGTTAAAATAAATTCCAAATTCCAATATTTCTAGGGTCAGTTTCCTGGGGTGTTCTACTATACCCAAAGTCATCAGGTTGCCCACGCCTGCATCCTTTGTCTCTCTTCCAGGTTCGGTCCAACCACTGGTGGCAAGTAGGCATTCCAAGTCTCCCAGGGGGCCATGGAAAGTCTCCCAGAGGCACGCTTCCCCCTTGGAGAAGCCCGGAGGCTGAACACACTGCAATAGGGTCCAAGCCAATGACTAATGTGGCCAGAAGTTAATTTCAGTTCCCAGCCAATGCACCACTTAATGAAGCAGCACAAGAAACTGAAAATACTTCGAGAGACAAAGAATCTTGGGGGGAAAAAAAAGTATTTAATAGCTAATAGATCAGCCAGAGGAAACATGACCTCTCATGAACTGACTTCGGGTCTTTGTTCTCCTGGGGTTATATAGCTTTTAGCAGGGTGAAGGTTGTTATGCCTTATTTGGACTAATCACATGTGTAAGGTCTATGTGACCATCTGCAGGTGGGCTAAGCAATATTTTAAACCAGACTAAGATAGTTGCCAGGGTTACAGGCAGGCAAGGGCAGATAGGAAGGGGGGACTAGCAGTGTTGGGATGTGAGAGAGACTCCTTCACATACAACAAGATAAATTTTAATAAGCAAGTCTACACTAGGAATATTAAACTTTAACAATTTTTAGGTGAAATACATTTCAGCTTCGATTAAAAATGTTTTATACACTTTTTCTCAATTTTCTCATTTTCCCCCAACAAAACAACAGTAATTTTCTGAAAATAACTGGAGCAAAATACTTTTTTCTGAAACTTTGAATTAAGTAGTTTGTTTACATTACCAAAAGGCAAACAGACTGTTATAATTGGCAAAAGATAATATATTACTGAAACCATCACAGTAGAATTTTAACAAATACCGACTTGCTCACTAATTAATTTTCTGACTTATATATTTGTTCCATAGTAAAATTTAGGATGCCTGCATCTAGTAGATAAATACTTATATCATCTGCCTATAATTGGCAGCCACCATCTGGGAAACTCAACCTCAATCACCAGCCACATGAGCCTGTCATTTGTGACACCTGCACTCTGGCCCCAGTGAATGCAGGTAGCATGAGTTGGGGATTTATTCCCAAAGACATGGTGATTGGACCAGGAATTGACACATGACATAAGCCTGGCCAATCAGAGTTTTTATGTAGGGTCTTTCTCATTAGAACTTGGAAAAGAAAGCCAAGCACTATAGCACACATCTGCAATCCCAGCAACTCAAGAGGCTGAAGAAGGAGGATTGCAAGTTCAATGCCAGAAGCAGCCTGTGCAATTTAGCAAGACTTTGTCTCAAAAAATAAAAATAAAAGATAAAATAAAAGATAAAAAAAGGGCTTAGTGGGCAGCTCAGTGGTAGAGTACTTGCCTAGCAGGTGAAAAGCCCTGGGTTCAATCTCTCAGTACTGAAAATCAATGAGCCAACCAACCAACAAAAAAAATCTCAAAAAAAATTGGAAAAGAGCCTGGTTTTCTCTCTGGCTGCACACCATAAGGAGGTAGGCTGGGAGTTGCCATGGCCATGTACCTTACCCTGTGAAGGAGCCATCTAAAAAAACAAAGCTAGCAAGGAGGCTGGAACAGTGACTCAAGTACAGGTGTTGTCCTAGGAGAGAATAACCCCTGGAACCTGCTAAACTAAGGCTAGAGCTATCGCTCTCCTCTCTGCAGTCTTTCTCCCTGAGCCAATACATTTCCCCCGTGTGCCTAAGCTAGATTGAAGAGTCATGGCAGGTAAATCCTTGTAGGTGGGAGCCATATCCTAAATTGATCTGTGGGTCTTAGTATCTAGAGTGAACACCATAAGAACTTGATGAAGACCTGCTAATGGAATAAAAACTAGTATAGAACACAATTATCTGAACAAATTTAGTTGATTAATTTCCTTGAAATCTCCAAGACAGGCTTGCAAGCACACTCACATTACACACTCACAAACACAGACTTACTTTAGCATTCTCCCTTTATTAGGCCTGGGTGTGTGCACATGTACATGCCCCCTCATGGACACACCACATACATACACCATCAAATACTACTTCTGGAAACAAAAAATTTCTTTCTTTTTCTTTCTTTCTTTCTTTCTTTCTTTCTTTCTTTCTTTCTTTCCTCTTTCTTCTTTTGTATTTCTTTCTTTCTTCTTTTGTCTTTCTTACCTTTCTGATTTATTTGAGTGGGTTTTTTTTGTTTGTTTTTTGTTTTTTTTGTTTTGTTTTGTTTTTTTGTTTTCAGTACTGGGAGATTGAACCCAGGGTGCTCCACCACTGAGTGGTGCCCCCAGCCACCTTTTTATTTTTTATTCTGAGATAGAGTCTTGCTAAATTGCAAGGCTGTGTCTGGCCTCAAACTCATGATCCTCCTGCCTCAGCCTCTCAAGTTGCTAGGATTACAGGGATGCACCACGGTGCCCAGGTTTTTATTCCCATTTCACAGATAACAGAGCTGGGGAAGTGAAGCTCAAGACTATGAGTTATCTAGATCTAGAATTCAGAACCAAGCCTAGTCCCAGGCTCCTTGTGCCATACTGCCTCCTTGTGGACTATTAACTGCTGCTGTGATGAAATAGAAACCACAACAATCCATTTGTTGGAACACCTGAGTTTTCTAGAATCTAGAAAGGGATATGGGTAATGTGTAAGGCAAACCCAACTTCTGTGTGGGTTCATCCTATTTATGACTAGAAAACAACATTGGTGACCTCATGGCTGATTTGCTTTGCAAGGGTTAGGGGAGCCCCAGTGATGAGGGGCTCGAAAAGGAAGGCAGTATCAGGGACAGAAGGAAGACAGGGGTATTAAAGGGAGAGTAGGTGAAAGCCAAGGAAGAGGGGTAAAAGGCCAGGAGGTTTTCTGATCCTCTAACCAAGTCTTAGGGCTGTTGTTGACTCTTGACCATAAGTTTATGTATTCATGGTAATAGTGAAGCCTGCCTCACTTAATACAATGCTTAGCACAGTATAACTTCTCCATGTTTCTAACTGAACTACCAAACTCTGAGAACTTTATTGAATAGCATCAGAAGAAGTAGTATCTCTCAAAACACTGCCCCTCAAATTCTCACAAAAATGTGTAGGAAGAAGAAAATAACCAGATCTTGCAATAGCACCAAAAACTAAGGTCAATGGGCCATCAATAGATAGATGAACTGGAATCTGATTATGAGGCAGGTGTAGCCATTGGGGAAAACACTCAGGCTACAGTGCCTCATAAGTACTAGATGTAAGAATGCAAATCTGAATTCTTCTACCCAGGTCCTCTCCTCTGGCTTAGATGCCCAAAATGAAAGAAAAACAAATCTGGAATTAATCCACCTCTCTAAGTGTCTTGGATATTTTTTATGCATCTTTGTGCATACTTTATTTCTGTGTCCACTTCCCTTCTGATTTATATACTCCATGATCATATTTTATATTTCTTTAAGTAGACGCTACAAATTTCGAGAAACATGGATGGCAATAAAGCCATATTCTAGGATATACACTTATTGTCCCAGGAACTTGGAAGGCTGAGGCAGGAGGATCATGAGTTTAAGGCCAGAGACAACCTGTCCAACTTAGTGAGACCCTGTCTCAAGACAAAAAAGGGCAGCTGGGGATACACCTCAGTGGTAGAGCAGTTGCCTAGCATGCATGGGTTCAACCTCTAGTACTACAAAAGAAATGAAAGAAAAAAGAAAGAAAAAGAAAGAAAGAAGGAAGTGAAGGAGAGAGGGAGGGAGGGAGGAAGGAAGAAAGAAAAGAAGGAGAAACATGGCAGTAAGTGACCATTGTGCAGATATATGTTGGGAAGTAAGAGGGAAGCAAGCTCAGAAAGTTAGTTCTAGGAGGAAAGAATTGTCTATGGGAGAAATCCAAAGGACCCCATAGTAGTTCACTGAGGGAATATTCCATTTATTCAGAGAACCAGAAAACTACAGAGATGGAGTTTGAGGAAGCTATCCTGTCAGTAGTGCACAGGTCCCTTGAGAAAGGGAATCAGGCATGGAGCTAAGAAATCAACAGGCACAGTGGTTCATGCCTATAATCCCAGAGACTCAGGAAGCCAAGGCAGGAGGATCACAAGTTCAAGGCAGCCTGCATAACTTAACAAGACCCTGTCTCAAGGTAAAAATAAAATGGGGTGGAGGCTCAGCTCAGTGGTAGAGTGCTTGCAAATATGCACAAGGTCCTGAGTTCAGCACCCCAGGAACACAAAAAAGTAAGAACAAAAAACAAAAAAAAAAGGAAAAGAAAAAAGAAATCAACCTGGTTCAAGTTGTAGATATAGAAAAGAAACCAAACACTGGGGAGGAGAATGGGACCAAGAGCCATTTACCCTCAAACACTCTGTGATCATATCTTGATTGTTTCATGTGGAGTAAGAGAAAAACAGAATTAGATTTACAACAAAATAATGATGAATAGGAGAAACAAAAAGAACATTAAGAAAATTTAGAAGAAGGCAAAGCCTCTGAAGGATCCAGAGGAAAATTTTAAGAAACACACCATAACCATATATTGGTCACTGGTATATGGCATATGCTGAATGCTAAAGGACAGAACCTAGCCTCCCAGCTGACACTGTAACTAGGTCATCCACAGACCATTCCACTGTTTAATCAAGCCAGCTAAGAATATGATAGACTGAACCCACTGCTTTACTTCCTTTACCATAGCACAAGCCTTTTGATCATAGACAATTTAGTGTGAGTTACCAGGATGATGAGTAAGGCATTGTGTAAGTCCACAAACTGTGATGCTGTCAGAAGAACTGTGGGGAAAGCAGGCAAATCCATACCTAGAATAAGCATCTATTCCCATGAGGACAAATTTCTGTCTCCTCCATGATGGAAAGTGTCTACTATAAGCATCCTGAAACATGGGGGCTGGCTGGTCCTCCAAAGATAAATGTCATAATAAGGCCTCAGCATTCATAACAACTGTTGGGACATCATTACAGATCCTATGAACATTAGGGCAATAACAAAGAAATATTATTAATAACTCTATGCCATAAACTTTACAACCTAAATGAAATGGACCAATTCCTTGGCATAATCTGCCAAAACTCACAAAGAAGAAATAGACAATCTGAACAGACCTATTAGAAGTAAAGGGATTGAATCACTAATTAATAACCAACTTTCCAGAACAGAAAGCACCCAGTCCAAATGGGTTCACTGGTGAATTCTATTAGACATTTAAGGAAAATCATACCAATTCTCCATAGTCTCTTCCATAAAATAGAAGCAGAAGGAATACTTCCAAACTCAGTCCACAAAGCCAGCATCAATCTAATAACAAAACCAGAAAAAGACATTAAGAGAAAATAAAACCACAGGCTAATATCTCTCATGATGATGCAAAAATTCTTAATAAAATATTAGAAAACTGAATCTAAAAGTGTATAAAAAGATTAGCATAGTATAACTTCAACTAAGTTTTTTTGAGTGGGCCACCCAACAGAGAGAGGTTTGTTGACTGAGAGAGAGAGCACCATGACCACGTGGGTCATGCACCAAATATCCAAGGCTCACTTAACATTCAAAGAAAGATCAATTAATGTAACCCATTACATCAGCAGACCAAAGAAGAAAAATTATGTTATTGTATTAATAGATACAGGAAATGCACTTGACAAATTTCAGCATTCATTTATGATTAAAAAAAAAAAGCTCTCAGCAATCTTGGAATAAAGTAGAACTTCCTCAGTTTGGTAAAGTACATCCTTAAACACCATACAAATACATCAGGCTTAGTGGTGAAAAGCTCAAAGATTTTCTGCTAAGTCTGGGAACAAGGTAAGGATGTCCCTTCTCTCCACTCCTTTTCAACATTGTGTTAGAAGTCTAGATAATACAATAAGAAAAAATAGAAAAAGTGCCTTTATTCGTAGATAATATGAAGAAAATCCAAAGAACAAACAAAAACCCTCCTAGAACTTTATAAGTGATGATAGCAATGTTGCAGGATACAGAGTTAATACACAAAAGTCAAAAATTTTCCTATACCATCAATGAACAAAAGGAATTGAAAATTAAAAACACATTACCATTTACATTAGCAGCCTCTCCAAATGAAATACTTAGATATAAACCTATTGAAATATATGTAAAATCTGTATGAGCAAAACTACAAAACTCTGATGAAAGATGTCAAAGAAGAATTAAATAAATGGAGAGATAGTCCATATTCATGGATAGGAAGACACAATACTATTAAGAGGTTTGTTCTTCACAACTTGATCTATAGATTTAATACAGTCAAAATCAAAATTCCATCAAGTGTTTTTTGGATGTTGAAAAATTATAAAGTTTTTATGGAAAGGCAAAAGACCAAGAATAGCCAACTCAACACTGAAGGAAGAGAAGAGAGTCAGAGGACTGACAGTATCTGACTAGAAAAGTTACTATAAAGATATAGTTATCAAGACAGTGTGGTATTGGCAAAAGGACAGACCAATAAACCAATGGAACTGAAGAGAGGACATAGAAATAGACCCAAATAAAGATAGTAATTGATTTTTGGCAAAGAAGCAAGAGCAATATAATGGAGCAAAGATAGTTTTTTCAAAAAGATACACTGGAACAACTAGACATTCACACTCATAAACGTTAGCCTAGACACAAACCTTATTCCCTCCATAAGAATTAATTCAAAATGGTTAATATATCTTAATGTAAAATGCAAAACTATAAGCTCCTAGAAGATCATTATTGTTGTTAGGTGCCATCAAGTCAGGTCTAACTCATAGTGAGCCTATGTACAACAGACAAAACACTACCCAACACTGTGCCATGCCCAACACTCTTCAGTGCTTCTCTGCTATTCATAGAGTTTCCAATGGCTAATTGTTTTTTGGGGAGTAGGCTTCCAGGTCCTTCTCCCAAGCCTACAGCACTTGGTATTCCTAGGTGGTCTCCCATCCAAGTACTAAACACGCCCAACCGTGCTTAGCTTCCAAAATCTGATGAGATTGGATGCCAGGGAGCTATGGCTATAGGTTTAGATGATTATATAGGAGAAAATCCTGGTGACATTGAGTATGGCAATGATTTTGTTGTTGTTGTTACAACACCAAAGGCACAATCCATCAAAGAAAGAATTGATAAACTGGACTTCATTAAAATTTAAAAATTCTGCTCTTATAAATCAATGTCAAGAGATTGGGACGACAAGCCACATATTGGGAGAAAATATTTTCAAAAGACACATCTGATAAAAGATTATCATCTAGCCAGATATAGTGGCATGTGCCTGCAATCCCAGCTCCTTTGGAGGCTGAGGCAGAAGGATCACAGGTTTGAGGCCAGCCTGGGTAACACAGTGAGGTATTATTTAAAAAGAAAAAGACTATTGTTTAACTTAAAATTCAACAATATGACAATGGACAACCTGAATTAAAAATGGAAAAAGATCTGAATGGAAACCTCATCAAGGAAAATATACAGAGGACAAATAAATATACAAAAAAATGTTCAACATGGTTATTTCAACAAGGGAATTGCAAATTAAAACAACAATGTACCACTGTGGTGTGGGATATCAATTGGGAGGGCAATTGTCGGGCAGTAGGTATATGGGAAATCTCTGTACTTTCTGCTCAATTTTTCTATGAACATAAAACTGCTCTAAAAAATAAAGGGTGAGTTGGGTGCCGTGGTGCATGCCTACAATCCCAGTGACTCAGGAAGCTGAGGTAGGAGATAGTAAGTTTGAGGCCAAAGGCAGCCTGCACAATTTAGCAAGACCCTGTGTCAAAATTAAAAATAAAAAATGAGCTGGGGATGTAGCTCAGTGGTAGAGCATTTGCCTTTCATGAATGAGGTTCTGGGTTCAACTCCCAGTACTGAAAAAAAAAGACATACGTGTGTGTGTGTGTGTGTGTGTGTGTGTACGTGTGTATAATACAAATGATAATCTGCTTTCCAGGGAAGTGAGGTAGGAAATGGGAGCCACCTAATCAAATAAGTACAATGGGTATAAATTTCAGTTTGCTAAACCTATTTTCCTTAAATCAACTGAATTCTGACTACAAGACCTTGTCCTTCTTCCATAACCATCTTGGACACTGTTAGGCCTCTCTCCCTGCTAGAGCGATCTATCGATGGATCTATCTACCT
This sequence comes from Pedetes capensis, assembly GCA_007922755.1. Taxonomy (NCBI): domain Eukaryota; kingdom Metazoa; phylum Chordata; class Mammalia; order Rodentia; family Pedetidae; genus Pedetes; species Pedetes capensis. The sequence continues at coordinate 299,924 of VMDO01000357.1, read as the reverse complement.
GCCTGCCTACCTACCTACCTACCTACCTACCTGCTGCTATAAAGCCCTGAGAATCAGAGGAAGGTCCCTGTGCTGCATTTCATCTCAGTGGCCACTGTCTTCCTTATTGTGTGAGCCTACAGCATTTCCAGGTATGATACTTTTTGACTTCAAGGTCACATATAGGACCCAGGAATCTTTGCTAAGGTTGGGAATTCCCTACTGGGGTCTCCGCCTCCCTCTTCTCCTTCAGGCTCCTGAAGCCTGACTACCATTGCATGGGACCTGGGGCTCACAGCCCCCAAACCTCATCCCTTCCCATTGCATGGTTTGTGCATGCAGTGGGAAGACTAATTTTTGAAGGCCCTGCCCTTATTCACACCCGTCACAAACCTCTTCAATGCTAACATTCAATGTGATAGCAGACAGGCCTTTCCTTAAAACTGTCTTGGTGTGGAGCTTCAGGAAAAGTCCACATGGGAGGGACCACTTGGCCTAGCCACTCGGGAAAGGCAAAAAAAGGCAAAAGTGGATGGGGGAAGTATCAAAAAAAGAAATAATCATTTTATTTTTTCTTTTTTCTTTCTTTCTTTCTTTCTTTCTTTCTTTCTTTTTTTTTTTTAGGTACTAGAGTCTTTGAACCCAGGACCTAGCATGTACTTTGCAAGTGCTCTACCACTGAGCTTCATACTCAGTCCTCTTTTAAAATTTTTTATCTTGAATCAGGGTCTTGCTAAGTTACAGAGGTTGCCTCTGGCCTTGAACTTGCAGTCCTCCAGCCTTTGCCTTCCAAGTTGTTAGGATTATAGACAAGCACCACTGCGAACAGGGCTGTTTATTTATTTCTGAGATATAGTCTCACTCTAGCTGAGGCTGGTTTGGGACTCCCTATGTAGCCCAGACTGGCCTCAAACTCACAACGATCCTCTTGCCTCGGCCTCCTGAATTCGGGAGTTACAGGTATATGCCACCACACTCAGCTCATTTCCCACTTTTCCAATGGACAATATTGTAGTTCCAGAAATCTGGATGGGCCCCAGGCTGCTGGCAACCCCTCAGCTCCTCCTCCTTTCCCTCTCTTGAACAGAGCTTGTGTGGGCCCTGTCTTCGCCTCACTGGCTGCCCCCAAGGTTGCTTTTCTGTGTTTGTGCCCCAAAGCTTCTGGCTGGAGCCTCTGTTCTTCTTCCTTGGCCTTAAGAGACGGTAGTTACTCACCTGCTGCTTCCACCATGGACTGGGAACTCCAGGCATCTCAGGGGTCTGTGGAGCTGAGTAAGGTGTCAGGCACACAGAGACTGATGAAAACAGGTGGATGGGAAAGGCGTCCTGCTTCTTTCAGGGGTGCCCACCTGACCTGCCTCTTTTCTCATTTCCTTGTCCTACAGCTGCCCAGGAGGCCTCAGGTACAGAGGGCAGAAACATGGTTTGCACAGCATAGCTTTCCTGCCAGCCACTTTCCTCCTGACCCATTCTGTGAAAGTCCCTATTCCTACCCCTCCTCCCCCACGAGAACAGCAAGAGTCAAGGGGTTGAAGAGAAAGGGGAGCCCCCAGCTCCTAAAACTCCAGAGGCTCTCAAAGTTCTCTATAGACCAGAACTATCTGAACACAGACTCCAGCAAGTGGCTCACCTGGGGTAGCCAGGGGAGTATGGGTGCTTTGGGTGCACCAAACCCCTCAGACCTCCCTTACCCTGCCACAGTTACCGCACCTGGCATCCCTGAAGGCCACCTGAGTGTGCACCCTCAGGCTGGTGCCACGGAGATACGGACATACATAGTGTTGTGGTTTGGATATGGAATGTCCCCTGAAGGCTCATGTGTGGAAGGCTTGGTCCCCAGGGCAATGTTCCAAGGTGGAGCCTCTGGGAAGTGATTGGATCATGAGGGATCTAACCTAATCAATGGATTCATCCATTTGTGGGTGCATAACTTGGTGGCATGATTGGGATATGGTGGAAATTAGGAGGTGGAGCCTAATTGGAGGAAGTAGGTCACTAGAGGTGTGGCTTAGAAGGGTATATCTCCTCCTTGGCCCTTATCTCCTCCCCACACTTCACAGCTACCTTGAGGTGAGCAGCTTTTCTCTGCCACACCCTTCCATGAGGAGGTCCTGCATTGCTAGAAGCCTGGGAATGGAAAGCTAAGTGACCATGGACTGGAACCTCTGAACCTGCAGACTGCAATAAATCTTTCCTTCTTTAAATTATTTACCTCAAGCACTTTGTCACCGCAATGGAAATCTGAGAAAATACACATGAAAAAGTGTTTGGCCCCATCCCTCCCAACATCTTTTATATCCACTATAGTATGTTCTAGGGACAGTGGCCCCACAATGTCAGCCCAGATTCACTTCCTCTTGTACCTCCTCCCTCTTATAGTCGCCTCCAATCATTTTGCCCATGTTCGAAATAGGAACATGGAAAATTTTAGTGTGGTGCTTCTACCACTTGTGTATGTACCACATTTGCATCTCCCCGCCCCCACCCCCCACCCCCAATATGACTTCCTAGGATTTACTCATTCTTTCTTGCTAGGTCTAACTTTTGTTTTTGTTTTCTTTTTTGTTTGGTTGGATATTTCTTTTTTACTTATATAAATATCAATGGTCATAAACAGAGAAACCATAAAAAATAATACATATCTGGCAGTGCCATGCTCTTCAGTATGGGCTCGCCACAATCACTGAGGGTGGAGAAGGAAGATTTGGATGGCATGGTGTGGGTATTGTAGACCAGGCAGGTCTGGAAGTGGTGACATCCCTTCTACAGGCCATCATCCAAAACTCAGTCACAAGCTTCAACCCAAGGGCAATGAACGTGGGCAATGTGGTTTAGCTGTGTTTTCAGGAGCAGAAGGCCACTCTGTTGGTGACTATGTAGCCAGACTCTGCTTGTCTGGTGGAATGAGGAAAGCACCAGACTAGGCATTAGAACCATTCTTTTACTATGCACAGCATGCCAGGCCTCTGTACATTTAATGTGCAGGAAAAATACCAGTCTTGCCCACTTTGTTGAGTATTTTCAGGGACAAATAACATCAGAGTGGTGACATCAGCAAGGGAGGCTGCCCTTTTTACCCCTATATCAGTCAGTCACTAGGTGTGTGAGCGCTGCTCCCACGCAAGGGACCATTCCCCATAGTCTGGACAATTCCCAGCAAATGCTTCCTTCCCAACTGTCTTCTGTGCCATAGACTGGGAAGAATATTCACGTTCTTCCATGTCTGTGTGCACTTGTGTGTAGGGGGTCATAAACTGGTTAATAGTTTAAAATACCCTTGCCCCAGCTTCCATTATTTCCTCAGTACTCTCTGTCATTAAGCTGCTGGCCTTCCATCAGACTCTTGAAAGGAGAAAGAATGTGGTCATACAGTAACTTATCAAGAGGATCTTGTGAAAAGTCGATTTTTTTATTGTATAGGAAGCTATTGAAATGGACATAGGTTCATCTACTTTTTTATTTGGTATGAACATTAGATTTTATTGCTATGTAGCTTATATGTCTTTAACATAACTGAGTCCTGTTTTGTTTTTTTGTTTTTTTAATCAGGATTCTGGAATGTCAATCTGGCAATGAAATCTGGGAAAAAGAGATCTCATCCCAGCGATTGTTTCAGAGGGAACATCAGATACAAATGAACTGGCAGAGCAGGAGGGAGGTTTGGAGGAGCAAAAACGCAGACTCTGCAGTCAGTAAATAAACTGTCACATGCTCCACTGTCTGCCACCAGAAACAGGTTTTATGAAGACCGCATTATCACACTGCTGCATGTTTTTGTTCCCTTGCACAAAGGAAGAAAAGATTCCAGAGATATAGGAAGAGGAAATGAAATGGACAGAAAAGTCCCCGCCCACCCCACCCTAGTGGAGCTGTCAATAGCAGTTAAAGGTCTGTGCTCCTATGGAGGAATCAGATCTTGAATGTAAGCTTCCAGAAGGAACCGTGAAGTCGGGCTTCCCTCCTGCTACTGAGTGCCAGAGATGCAGAGACTCTTTAAAATGTACTCTATATTTTGTTTTAGTCATAAACACAACGTATGCTTGGTCTAGGAAACACAGAAAATATAGACAAGTATGAAGATGAAAAATTAATCACTATCTAGAGACCAACCACATTGTCATCTCCTTCTGTTTAATTATATATACACATACCCTTTTTTATTTTAACTTAATTGAGAATATACCATAGACACATTTTTTTCATTTTACATTATGTTGTTGTTAGGTGCTATGGAGTCATGTCCGACTCATAGCAACCCTCATAAGATTTTCAATGACCGATTGTTTCAGGAGTGGGCTGCCACATCCTTCTCCAGTTTTTGCAGTGCTGGGGATCAAACCCAGGGCCTCAGAGACGATAGAATGGCACTCAACCAAGTAAAGATCCTATCTACAAGAGAAAGAAAGAGGCACTCTATCTGACAGTGGTTCTCTGCTATTCATAAGGTTTTCACTGGTTGGTTGTTTTGGGAGTGGGCTGCCAGGTCTTTCTCCCATTTTTGCAGCTCTGGAGATCAAACCCAGGGCCTCAGAGTGCACAAAGCAAGCACTCCATCAACCCCAGCCCTTTTACATTATATCTTGACTATATAGCCACTTCATTAAAATTACTTTAAAATATCACTTAAATGACTACATAATATTCTGTCTTATAAACATATTGCAATTTAACCATCCCTCTGGTGTCAGACTTTTTAGCACTTTTCCCCTTCTCATAAATAACTTGGCTATGAACAATTGTTTGCTTAGATTTTTAAGACTGGAAATCCTATGTCAAAGAATATGAATTTCTATAAAGTCTTTTTATTTATTTATTTATTTATTTATTTATTTATTTAGGGAGACCACCTGGGGACACGAGGTGCTGTAGGCTTGGGAGAAGGATCTGGCAACCCACTCCCAATAAACAATCAGCATTGAAAACCCTATGAATAGCAGAGAACCACTGACAATAGTGTTTCACCTGTTGTACATAGGATTGCTATGAGTCAGACACCAACATCAAAGAGTACAAATTTCTATAAAGTCTATTTGTTTATTTATTTTTAGGTGCCAGAAAATTGAACCTAGGGCATCACACATGTTTTGCAAGTGTTCTACCACTAAGCCATACACCCAGCTCATTTTTTACTCTTTTGTCTTGAGACAGGTTCTCCCTAAATTACACAGGTTGCCTCTGGCCTTGAACTTGGGATCCTCCTGAGTCACTGGGATTATAGGCATAAGCCACCATGCTGGTTAATGTCTGTAAGTCTTTACTTGGTAAAAGGCTAGGTTCCCGTCGGGCAAGCCTCTACCTACCTATACTGTAACTGTAACTGTGGATGACTTTGAGCTGTTTTCTACAAATAATATGTTATAAGGTGCCATCGAGTTGGTGTCCAACTCAGCAACTTTATGTACAACAGGTGAAACACTATTGTCAGTGCTTCTCTGCTATTCATAGGGTTTTCAATGGCTTTTTTTTTTTTTTTTTTTTTTTTTTGGGAGTGGGTCACTTACATCACCTGGTGTTCCTAGGAGGTCTCCCATGCAAGTACTAACCAAGTACAACCCTGCTTAGCTTCTGAGATCTGAGGGGATCGGATGCCACAGTGGTTCGGCTTTAGGCACAAACAATATGAGTTCCAGATAAGTCACAGGACACCTTATTTCTTGTCCTGAATATTCTTAAATAGTTTGAGGGTGTGCCAGTTATCAATCATTTTTCAGTTCCAACTTCACCCTTTTTGGCCTGCTGTATGAAAACAGGGATGGGACCTTTAAATATTTTTCCTTTCCCAGTGGCACTAAAGCTTTGTCAATAGAAGGCGCTGCAGGGTCATTACAGAAAGAAGTTTTGCTTCTTGGTTCTCTTGTAAAGGTACTTCCCTTTTCAACAGTTCATGCAGCAAGCCTGGCTTCTCTAGTCCCAGGCTCTTGTAGCACCCAGATAACAGCTTCCCCTGGTACCCACTGTGGCAGTTTTATAGGGGAGTGCCTCCATTGAGACCTCCCCATGAGCATCTTGGCCCAGCACTCCAAAGGGCTGATTTCCAGTAAGTTCTGCTGGTACATACCTCAGCAACTCTGATGTCCCATGAGCCTACAGGTAGCAGATGCTTCTTATATCTGCCACTTGTACATTCCTTAGCATTTTCTTTGCTTCTTACTAGTCAGTCCCTTATTATTCCAATCCACTGCTATAGTTAATTCTTTATGTTAAACTTTCCTCATTCAAATCACTGTGGTTTCTCTCTTCTGCTTGGACCCTGACTGATCCAGAGGCCTGGGCTCAGAGTACATCTCCCTCTCTCTGGTGGGAACTGTAATCTGACTCCTCAAACAAGCTTGGATCTCAGCTCTGACCCAGCCCAAAATATACTATGTTGCAGGTGTGAATAATTGAAAATCTGACTTAAATTTCCTCTTAAGTTTTCAGGTTGCAAAGCCTTATTAACATGTAATTTAGGAGGCAAAGTAAAGGTCCTTCTGAACTATTGCTTCTTCCTCTCTCCAGACACCCTCCACTCAGTAGCCACCCAGGTCAGTCATAACCTCCTCCATTTCTTCTTTGCTCCTTGCTATTGATGTCTCTCCATCCCCCTCTCCCTATTTCAGGTGCCTAATCCTCCATGTCTGCAGCCATAGCACTCTAGCATCCAATCCCACCTGATCTCTGAAGCTAAGCGGGGTCAGCCTGGTTAGTCCTTGGATGGGAGACCACCTGGGAATACCAGGTGCTGCAGGCTAGGGAGAAGGACCTGGCAATTCACTCCCAAAACAATCCACAAGTGAAAACCGTATGAACAGCAGAGAAGTACTGACAATAGTGCTGACCTGGCACAGTGTTGGGGAGTATTTTGTTTTGTTGTAGATAGGGTGACTATGAGTTAGATTTAGCTCAACAACACCTAATAATGACCCTCCATACCAGCAACATATTCTTGCTGTCACCAGATAATTCTCTTTTCTGCATATTTCTCTGCCCAAAACTAATGGCATCTGTGTTAACAGCCCCCAGCCATGGCCTTGAGTGTTTAAGAACCTTGTGAATAAATGAGGATCATTTATTTTCTCTTTTTTGTTATCATTGAGAGGTAGAGCCACCAGTAAATGAGGTTGCCCAATTTGTCTGGTAAATAAAGGACATCAAGGATAACAGCTATTTTTCTCTGTTGGGTATAAAAGAAAACCTTCAGTTTAAGACAGGTTGAATTGTTACTAAGTAACAATAAATTCCTACTCTTTTACTAGATATCACACACATACTTTAAAGTACAAGTCACTGCTTCAGTGATTCTTTCTGCCAGTTTATCAGTGGGAATGAATCCCTCTCCATCTGGACTCTTATTATGTTTATTCCTCAGCTATAGTGCAGATCACAGCTGGCTGAGTTAATGTTGAGTAAACTGTTGAAAAGGTACCATGTTTTCTTCATTTTTGTGTTTACTCATAATAAATGCCTAATTAATGAAAGAGATGCTACATTGTCATACTCACAAAAACAAAATCGTTACTGTGTGATAAACATACAAAGGAAAATAACCAGACTAAGATGAACTTGAGATAAGTGGTCCTCAAATTTTCACTTGCATCAGAGTCTTGGGAAGAGCTTGTTAAAATTCAGATTCCTAGCCCATCATGGTGGTGCATGCCTGTAAATCCCAGTACTCCTGGGGCTGAAGCATGAGGATTGTGTGTATGAGGCCAGCCTATGTTATACAGTCTGATCCTGTCTCAAACAAACAAATAAAACACAGATCCCTATATAGTTTCTAATTCAGTAGGTCTGGAGTGGACATCCAAGTTTGCTTTTTTGGGGAGAGTGTTCTGGGATTTGAACCCAGGGCCTTGCACATACTAAGCAATTGTTCCATCACTGAGCTATAGCCCCAACCCCATTTTTTATTTTTTAATTTAAGACAGGGTCTTGGTAAGTTGCTCAGGTTGCCTCTGGCTTTGAACCTATAATCCTCCTGCCTTGGCCTCCCTAGTCACTGGGATTACACATATGAGCCATGGCAGCTGGTCCAAATGTGCTTTTTTTTTTTTTTTTTTTTTTTTTTTTTTTTTTTTTTTTTTTTTTTTTTTTTTTTTTTTTTTTTTTTTTTTTTTTTTTTTTTTTTTTTTTTTTTACAGGATCTTAATAAATTTCCCAGGCTGGACTCAAACTCACAATCATCCTGCCTTTGCCTCCTGAGTGCTGTGATTACAGACATGCACCACCATGCCCAGCTAAATTATTTATTTATTTTATTTTATTTTTGCTGTGTGGGTGATCCAACCCAGGATGTTGGCATTCTAGGTGACCCTATACCACTGAACTACATCCCTAGCCCAAGTGTGCATTTTTATCAAGTTCCTAGGTGATGTCAAAGCTGCTGGTTTGAGACCCATTAGCCTAGCCTACCCCTGTCTCCACATGCACTTCTGTAATCCTCAGATGAACCCAGGTCTGAGCAGACTCCCAAAGTTCCCTTTTCTCCAGAACAGCACCTATCATAGAGTCATAGATTCTTGATATAATCTGGGTGCAGTGGCACATACCTGTAATCCCAGCAACTCAGGAGGCAGAGGCAGGAGGATTGCAAGTTCGAGGACTGAGGCAGCCTACACAACTTAGTGAGACCTTGACTCAAAATTAAAAAATTAAAAAGAGGTTGGGGGGTGCAGCCCAGTGGTAGAGCACTCTGGGTTCAATCCTCCAATACTGGGGAAAAAAAAAAAAAAGATCATTGAAAAAGACACTTCAATGATAGAAACTCCAGAGTTTTTGCTTAATTTCAGCTTTACATCCAAATCAGGAATCCTTTTGACACCAGTGGCGGCAAGTATGTGCTTCTCTTCAAAGGTGATATCTCAGAGATGGACGGGAACAGTTTTCCCCCTACTTTTCTGCTTCTAATGGACCTGGGTCTGAACACAATGCTGAGATGTCTGTCACCTGACCAGCACAGGGACCATCCACACATGATGCCAGCTCCTGCAGGTGCCTCTCTTATCCTGAAGTTCTTGTCCACCTCTTCCCAATTCTTTCTGGATGCTTACATGAAGTTTGAACAGGGGTCTCACTTGAGGACTTCGCTGAGCTCACAACCCTCCTGATAAGCTTGCTGAAAACAGCAGGGTCTTCCAAACCCCTGCATCCTCCCTGCCCCTGCCCAGTACAGTTGCTTTTTAGGGCCTTCCCCCTAACCAGTTCCCTGAGAGAGTGCACCCAGGCCACATCCCCAAGGAGTTGCCTTCCTTTGACAACATGGCTCTCTAGGAGAGAAATTGAGTGGCCCAGGCTTCTCAGTGGGACAAGTGGTGGGGTGCAGGCATCTTTTAGGGACCATCTCCTTGGGTTGGGTGGCTTTGTCAGGTCCAAATCCTGCTCTGACCCTATATCCCTGTGTGACCTCAGGCAAGTTACTCATTGTCTCTTAAACGTTGGGGATTTGCAGGATTCATGTGAAGATATAACAAGAAAATCCATTTAAAGCACTTTCGCCCGGCCTGGTACATAACATCATTTAACTGTACTATTATTATGTTTGGATCGATCAGCTTCCATTCGAATTGTGTGTTCTCTCAGCTGATGGAGCAATGTCTGTGGAGCCATAGCACTGGGTTCTGCCATTAGAGGGAAAGAGGGGTTAATAAAGAGGGGCAGAGGAGTCTGAGGGTGTGGTGAGGAAGCAAAGTGGATTTCTTAAAGACTGGGTGCCATTTGCCTGGTTCACGCCATTTGATACGACTCTCAGTGTAAAGCAAAGGAAACGTGAGAGCTCCAGACCTGTTTTACAGATGGAGAATGAGGATGGGGAGGTTAAATAACCTGCCAAGCACAGCAGGTGGCAGAGCTGGGGTTTGAACCCATCAGCTGAAAGGCTCTGAAGGCAGGGCATGGAAGAAGCTCAAGGTGAAGGCAGCTGGAGAAAGGCAGAGGGGACTCAGAAAGCAGAGGGCTGGACCAAGAGGTTGGGTCTCAGCAGACACTGCTCCCAGTGGGCTGCTCCCAGGAGCTCCCCTAGAGCCAGTGACAAAGGCCAAAGCCCTGAGCTCACAGACATAACCCACAAACTGCCTTCCTCTGTTCCAGATATTATATTCCAGCCCACCTGACTTTTGTCCTTTACCTACTCCCTCGAGATTGGACTACAAATAGATATGTCACTTGACTGAGGCAAAGTCTAATTAATAGTCTTGTGCATCCTGGCTATGCCTCTAACCAGCTCTGAGGACAAGAGCAAGTTACTTATCTGTCTGGACTTCAATTTCTTTATCAGTAAAATGGGGAAATAATACTACTTATCCTTGGATTATCACAAGCTGAAATGAGTTGTATCTGTGAGACACTTAGCATAGTGTCCAGCATAGAGGATGAGTAGGTCAAGGAGTATATCCAACAGCCAAAAGATTGTGTTGATTTGGCATTTCTACTAGTCAGCCTCCCCCACACGTCTGTCAGTTTGCTGCACTGTGGGGGCTTGTGTGTTGTGATGAGGCTGCGAGCTCTGCCACTATAACCTCGGACATGAGCAAGGTTACCCATGGTGGACAGGTTTTCAGCTGAGCTTCCAGACTAAGATAGACTAGGGAGTAGGACCTGGCGAGCCACTCCTGAAACAACTAGCCATTGAAAACCCTATGGATAGCAAAGAGACACTGTCAGATATAGTGCCAAAAAATGAGCCCCCCAGGTTGGAAGGCACTCAAAAGACTACTGGGGAAGAGTTGCCTCCTCCAAGTAGAGTCTACCGTGATGATGGAAATGGAGTAAAGCCCCAGGGTGCTCAACTTGCTGATGTGGCACCACTCAAAATGAGGAGAAACAACTGTAAACATCCATTAATAATTGGAACATGGAATGTACGTAGTATGAATCTAGGAAAATTAGAAATTGTTAAAAGAGAAATGAAGCACATAAACATTGACATTCTAGGCATCAGTGAGCTACAATGGACCCGCACAGGCCATTTTGAGTGAGACAATCATATGGTCTACTATGCTGGGAATGATAAACTAAAGAGAAATTGGGTTGCATTCATCATCAAAAAGACATTTCAAGATCTGTCATGAAATACAATGTTGTCAGTGATAGAATAATATCCATACGCCTACAAGGAAGGCCAATTAATATGACTATTATTCAAATTTATGCACCCACCACTAAGGCCACAAATGAAGAAAGGGAAGACTTCTATCAGCTTCTGCAATCTGAAATAGATCAAACATGCAATCAAGACATACTGATAATCACTGGTGACTGGAACGCAAAGGTTGGAAACAAAGAAGAAAGCTCAGTAGTTGGAAAATATGGTCTTGGTGACAGAAACGAAGCTGGAGATCGCATGATAGAATTTTGTCAGACCAATGACATTTTCATTGCAAATATTTTCATTGCAAATACATTTTTTCAACATCATAAACGGAGACTATACACATGGACTTCGGCAGATGGAACATACAGGAATCAAATTAACTACATATGTGGAAAGAGACGATGGAAAAGCTCTGTACAAAATGTCAAAACAAGACCAGTTGCTGACTGTGGATCAGACCATCAACTTCTCATATGCAAGTTCAAACTGAAACTGAAGAAAATCAGAACAAGTATACGAGAGCCACAGTATGACCTTGAGTATATCCCACCTGAGTTCAGAGACCACCTCAAAAATAGGTTTAATGCATTAGACACAAATGATAGGAGACCAGAAGAGTTGTGCTATGACATGAAAGATATCATTCAAGGAGGAAGCAAAAAGTTCTTAAAAAGACAAGAAAAAAAGAAAAGGCCAAATTACACGTCAAAAGAGACACTGGACCTTGCCCTCAAACGTAGAGCAGCTAAAGCAAAAGGAAGACATGATGAAGTTAAGGAACTAAACAGAAGATTTCAGAAGGCAGCTCGAGAAGACAAAAACAAATATTATAATGACATGTGCAAGGAGCTGGAGGCAGAAAACCAAAAGGGAAGAACATGCTCTGTGTTTCTCAAGCTTAAGGAAGTGAAGAAAAAAATTCAAGCTTCTAGTGGCAGTAGTGAAAAATTCTACAGGGAAAATATTAAATGATGCAGAAAGCATCAAAAGAAGATGGGAAGAATACACAGAGTCATTAAACAAGAAAGAGTTGGTAGATGACCAACCATTCCAAGAGGTTGCATATGAAGAGGAACCAATGGTGTTGAAGGATGAAGTGGAAGCTGCCTTGAAAGAACTGGTGAAACACAAGGCTCTAGGAATTGATGGGATACCAGTAGAGATGTATCAACAAACAGATGCAGCACTGGAGGTGTTAACATGTTTGTGCCAACAGATTTGGAAAACAGCTACTTGGCCAACTGACTGGAAGAGATCCATATTTGTGCCTATTCCCAAAAAAGGGGATCCAACTGAACGTGCAAACTATCAGACAATGTCATTAATATCACACACCAGCAAAATTCTACTAAAGATCATTCAGAAGTGACTGCAGCAGTACATAGACAGGGAATTACGGGAAAATCAAGCGGGATTCAGAAGAGGGCGGGGAACCAGGGACATCGTTGCTGATGTCAGGTGGATATTAGCTGAAAGCAGAGAATAACAGAAAGATGTCTATCTATGTTTTATTGACTATGCAAAAGCATTTGATTGTGTGGATCATAACAAATTATGGATAACACTTCAGAAAATGGGAATACCAGAACACCTAATTGTGCTCATGAGAAATCTGTACATGAACCAGTTCAAATAGAACAAGGAAACACTGAGTGGTTTAAAGTTGAGAAAGGTGTGCGTCAGGGCTGTATACTTTCACCCTATCTCTTCAATTTATACGCTGAGCTGGACTTTATGAGGAAGAACGCGGCATCAAAATTGGAGGAACACTCATTAACAACCTGCGTTATGCAGATGATACAACTCTGCTTGCTGAAAGTTAAGAGGATTCAAAACATTTACTGATAAAGATAAAAAATCATAGCCTTCAATATGGGTTATGACTAAACATCAACAAAACAAAAATCCTTATGACTGGATCAGCACGCAACTTCACAATCAATGGAGAAAAGATTGAGGTTGTCCAAGATTTTGCTTTGCTTGGCTCTATAATCAACACCCGTGGAAGCAGCAGTCAAGAAATCAAAAGACACATTGCTCTAGGAAAAGCTGTGGCAAAAGATCTCTTTAGAGTATTGAAAAGCAAAGATGTCACATTGAAGACAAAGGTGCGTCTGACTCATGCCATGGTATTTTCAG
>VMDO01000357.1:264105-286638 GCA_007922755.1 Pedetes capensis | reverse complement strand
GGAGAGACAGAAAAAGAATTGATGCTTTTGAATTGTGGTGCTGGAGATGTCTATAGAATATACCATGGACTGCCAAAAGAACCAACAGATCTGTCCTAGAAGAAGTACAACCAGAGTGCTCCTTGGAAGCAAGAATGGCCAAACTGCGTCTTCCATATTTCGGACATGTAGTCAGGAGAGATCAATCCCTGGAGAAGGACATCATGTTTGGGAGAGTGGCAGACCAACGCAAAAGAGAAAAACCCTCCACCGGATGGATTGACACAGTGTCTGCAACAATGGGCTTAAACATAAATAAGATCGTTTGCCTGGCACAGAATCAGCAAGTGTTTCGATCTGCTGTACATAGGGTCGCTATGAGTCGGACTCAACTCGACGGCACCTAAGAACAACAACAACAACAACAACAACAACAACAACAACAACAACAACAAGTCAGCCTGCAGCCGTAGCCCTGTAGAATCTGATCCCATTAGATCTCGGAAGCTAAGCAGGGTTGGGCCTGGTTAGTACCTGGATGGGAGATTGCCTGGGAATAACAGGTGCTGTAGGCTTGGGAGAAGGACCTGGCAACCCCTTCCCAAAAGTCAATCTGCCATCAAAAACCCCATGAACAGCAGAGAAGCACTGACAATAGTGTTTCCCCTGTTGTACAGACGGTCGCTATGAGTCAGATACTGACTCGACAGCACCTAACAACAACAGCAACTAGTCAGGCTGCCTACAGCCATAGCATTGTGGTGCCTGATCCCATCAGATCTTGGAAGCTAAGCAGGGTTGGGCCTGGTTAGTACTTGTATGGGAGACCACATAGGAATACCAGGTGCTGTAGGCTTGGGAGAAGAACCCGGTAGCCCACTCCCAAAAAACAATCAGCCATTGAAAACCCTATAAATAGCAGAGAAGCACTAACAATAGTGTTTTGCCTGTTGTATGTAGGGTTGCTATGAGTCAGATACCAACTTGATGGCACACAACAACAACAACAACAACAACTAGTTAGCCTGGCACCTCAACGAGTCATTTCCTGTCTCTAGTCACCAATTTCCTCCTCGATAGAGTCCTAAGGGGTTGACCCCTAGGCCTCACACATTCTGGGCAAGTGGTCCACCACTGAGCCACATCCCCTAGATCTTTTTAAATTTTTTATCTTGAGATAGGGTCTCACTAAATTGTGTGTTGCCTCTGGCCTTGAACTTGTGATCCTCCTGCCTCAGCCTCTCAAGTAGCTGGTATTACAGGTGTGCACCACTATGCCCAGCTATATTTTATATCCTTGATGGTCATGGAGTACTATATGGCTCCTTCACACCCTTGGAGACAAGTGTTGTCTTATCTCCATTTCCCAAGGGAGACACCAAGTCTCTGAAAGGTGAAGGAATGTGCCCAATGTCACAGGGCTACAAGAGGCAAAGCTAGCAGTCAGAGTTGTCTCTTCATACATGTCCCCATGAGGAAATACTGGGGGTAAGGCAGTTCAGTGAAGTTTGGCTCAGGGCTCCAGGGAAGGACCTGGAGCCAGGGCTTCCTGCCTCCCAGACTCCGCCCCCAGCAGTTTTAAGGACCCTGCAGCTCAGAAGGCCATGAGACCCCTTGGCAATCCCTCCTATATTTTTACTTAGCCACTCACATGCAGGCATCCCTCAGTATCCATGAGGGTTTCCTTGTGGGACACCCTGTCAATACTCAAGTCCATGGATGCTAAAGTCCCTTATTTAAAATGGCATAGTATTTGTGTGTAACTTATGCTCATCTTCCTGTACATTTTTTTTAACTAGGCAAAGAACTTTATTAGCTTTTGTTTCAAACTTTATTTCCAGGCTTCCTCAGCTCAATTAGTTGCAAAGAATGAATTGTGTATAAGCAAAAATTGAAAAGAGCTCCAGGGTCCAGGGGCTTTGGGCTCAAAAATATTTGAGGTTTTATCAGACCCATAAACAAAACATTTCTAAAAGCAGTCATAATCTAAAATAGCAGCTCCCAGTAAATTCTTCAAGTTTTATCTTCTTCTGAATTTGATTCAATTCAGTTGCCTCATTCTTAGAAGCTTCATGAAAATTCCTTTTTCTTTTTTTTCAGTTCTTAAGGGCTGAACCCAGGGGCTCGTGCATACTTTATGAGCACTCTGCCACTGGGCTACACTCTCAACCCCTTTTTTATTTTTCAAATTAAGATAGGGTCTTGCTAAATTACACAAGCTGCCTCTGGCCTCAAACCTGCCATCCTCCTGCCTCTACCTCCGGAGTCACTGGGATTACAGGTGTGTGGCGCCGCACACAGCTTAATTCTCTACAAGATCTGGAAGTCCATCATTGTCATCTCCGATAGCAAGTGGTGCTTCTCCACCCACAGACTGTGTGGGCAGCGCTTCAGTCTATCTCCTTAAGCCACTCAGACTGGACCCAGCCAGTTTAAGATGCTGGGCAGCGTTTCTATCAGCTGCTTTGTCTCAGCATGGTCTGTAATTGTGAAAGCCTTTACTGCCAAAATGCCTGAACTTTAGAATTGTTAAAGTGGATCACGGTTCCTTGGTTTGCAAACATATTCACCTCTTCAATGCCAGAGATACTGTTTATACCTGACTTCTTTAACTCTGTGAGAGGTGCAGTGAAAAAAGTTATAGCCTAGGTGATGTGTGTCTATGAGATACATTCATTACTACTATGCACTGACATGCAAAAAATAAATAAATAAATAAAACACTGCAAATGTAATAAAACACATGATTTTATTTTTTCAGTTATAATCTAGAAATTATTAAACAAAGATGTATAGAAATATAAAAATGTAAAAATGAACTATATTGTCTAAATCCACATTTGCTTCTAGATCTAGGTAACAGTGCATCTATTGTTACCTTCTGTCCCATAAAGTAACATAATTTATAATTTTTTATAAGTGCAGAGAAGATGTCTCTCACAGCCATAATTTTTCCTCTTTCACGCATTCTAAGAAGGTAAGTTTGGCATCAAAGTTAATACAATTATGAATCTAAATCTCCATAAAGACATCGTAAGTCTAAAAAATTCAATCCCACTATGTATAGCTCATAAATCCTGCAGATTTAGTTTTGTGTTTGGCCAAACTGAGGAAGTTGATACAATATATTCTGTGGCTGTTTTCTGATATGTCTTCTTACTGGATTTTTCAGCCCTGCGGCATCCGATCCCATCAGATGTCCGAAGCTAAGCAGGGTCGGGCCTAGCTGGTACCTGAATGGGAGACCACCTGGGAACACCAGAAGCTGTAGGCTTGGGAGAAGGATTTGGCAATCCCCTCCCAAAAATCAATCTGCCATTGAAAATCCTATGCACAGCAGAGAAGCACTGACAATAGTGTTTCCCCTGTTGTACAGAGGGTCGCTATGAGTCAGATACGGACTTAATGGCACCTAACAACAACAACAACAAATCCATGTTTTGTTTTGTTTCATTTACTGTTGAAAATGGCTGGAAAAATCAGCTGGGCAAGCTGTACATGGTGGTTTACACCTGTAATTGCAGCGACTTGGGAGGCAGGGGCAGGAGGATCTAGAGTTCGAGGCCAGTTCACGACATTACTCAGATACAATTTACTATTGAATATTACACACCCTTATAAAATACCTGTTATAACCAAACTGATGGCTTAAACATTATGGCTTAACATCATGGATTTTTCCTCCATTTTGATTCTTTATTCTTTCCCCCCAAATTCTCTTCATTCATGTCTAATTCATCTTCACTTTTTTCATTAGAAATATCTTGATCAGTATTTGAATCTTCTGAATGAATTTCCACAAAATCTTCATCTTCCAAGTGACTTTCATTTTCACATTCAACTCTATTCTCAGCATAGAACTCTGATAACATTTGCTGAAGCTCTTCAACATCTCTTGAATTACCAAATCAATATATTGTCTAGGCATTTTCTTTTTTCTTTTCTTGTTTTCCTTCTTTCTTTTCCTTCCTTCTTTCTTTTTTCCTTCCTCCCTTCCTCTCTTTCTTTCTTTCTTATGATACCAGGGGGGCTTTGCACATACTTTGCAAGTGCCCTCCCACTGAGCTGCATCACCAGCTATTTTTAATTTTTTATCTGAGACAAGGTCTCATAAGTTATGCAGGCTGCCTTTGGCTTTGAACTTGCAATTCTCTTGCTTCTGCCTCTCAAGTCCCTGGGATTACAGGCCTTGGCCAACACACTTGGTTTTTTTTTTCTGGGTACTGGAGGGCTGAACCCATGGCCTCACACATACTTTTTAAGTGCTCTACCACTGAGCTACACTCCTGGCCCCTTTTAATTTTTTTTTTTTTTAATCTTGAGATAAGGTGCCTCTGGCCTCGAACTCTAGATCCTCCTGCCCCTGCCTCTCAAGTCGCTGCAATTACAGGTGTAAACCACCATGTGCAGCTCACCCAGCTGATTTTTCCAGCCATTTTCAACAGTAAATGAAACAAAACAAAACAACAACCAAAAAACTATACCCACACTAACTTTGGAGTTCACGACATTACTCAGATACAATTTACTATTGAACATTACACACCCTTATAAAATACCTGTTATAACCAAACTGATGGCTTAAACATTATGGCTTAACATCAGTCGTGTACAAATGCACAGCTAGTCATGACCTTGAACTTGTGTACCCAATATAGGATTACAATATTTAAGAGACAGTTCTGTCTCTCAGGTCAGCCACAATCTCCACAGGGTTAAGGAGAACTGAAATTTTTTTTTTGTCATCTGTTCTGGCTGTTCTGTGAATCACCTTTTTGCAAGCAGTTCCTTTCTCACCAAAGAGCACTTGTGCCTGCAGTTTGACAAGCTTTTCCTGGCTCAAGATAGTGTCTTTCATTTTGTCAGAGTGGAAATGGGGCCACTTGGGGGACTAAGATTGGGGGACTAGGGTCAGGAAGTCTTGGGCCTGAGATAGCTCCTGTCGTTGTTGTTATGTGCCCTCAAGTCAGGTCCAACTCACAGCAACCCTATGTACAACAGAATGAAACACTCCCTAACACTGCCATGCCCGGCCTATGTCAGTGCTTCTCTGCTATTCATAGGATTTCCAATGGCTGATGGTTTTGGGATTGCTTCAGGAGTAGATTGCCACATCCTTCTCCCATTTTTTGTGTGCTGGGATCGAACGTTGGGCCTCACAGAGCTCAGAGCAACATTCTACCAATTGAACTAAACCCCAGTCCAGAAATAGGTCCAATATATTATTATTTTGTTGTTGTTTGTTTGTTTATTTGCTTGTTGTGGCACTAGGTACCTGAACCCAGGGCCCCACATATACTTTGCAAGCGCTCTGCCACTGAGCCGCAACCCCTGCCCCTTCTTTAATTTTTAAATTGAAACAGGGTCTCACTAAGTTATGCAGTCATCCTCCTGCCTCTGCTTGCTGAGTTGCTGGGACTCACTGCACTCAGCTTCTCCTATTATACTTTTAATCATCTCTAGCTTACTTATGGGGCTAGGATTTAGCTCAGTTGGTAGAGCGCTGCGCTGCAGTCTCTGAGGTCCCGAGTTCAATTCTCAGCACCGCAAAAATGGGAGAAGGACCTAACAATCCACTCCCAAGGCAATCTCGAAACAGTCTGCCACTGAAAACCCTATGAGGGACACTATGAGTCGGATACCGACTCGAGGGCACCTAACAACAACACAGCTTACTTATATACCTAATGCAATGTAAATGCTATGTAAATAGTGTTAAACCATATTGTTTAGGGTATAATAAGAAGAAAAAAGTCTACTCAATACAGGTGCAATTCTTTTTTTCAATAATTTCTATGTGAAGTTAGCTAAATCTGCAGATATGGAACTGGGGATGCAAAGGGCCCACTGTATCTGTTTTCCTTACCTCCATGCTTAATAGAAACACCTGGCTTTAGAATAAAATATACCTGCTTCTGAATCTCTAGTTTCTCTTTGGACAATTGTTCCATCTGGAGGGCTCTGGATCTCTGCTTCATTCATTTAAATAAGATTTACAATAGCACAACCTTTTCTAAGGGCTTATGTATGCTAGAGGAGAACGTGGCAAACCACTCCCGAGGCAATCCCAAAACAGTCAACCTTTGAAAACCCTATAAGAGTTGCTGTGAGTCGGACATGACGGCACAGAACAACAACTGTATGCTAGGGAAAATTCCTTGAAACATTAGCTCATTTAGGCTCAGAACATCTCTATGAGATTGAAGCTATTTTTGTCTCTATTTTATAGATTTTTCCACACTGCCTGTTGCTTCTCCTGTTAAATGTGTCCTGAGCACATGCTATCTTCAGTTCTGTTGGTTTTTTCCTTTCTTTCTTCTTATTTTATCTCCACTCTCTGTTATTTTTTAACTCCTTGACCATGGATTCATCACCTGCGTCAAAAGGGCTGATATGAGATTAAAGTGAGACAATGCGTATAAAGCACTAGCATGGTGCTTGGGATGCAAAGTGCTCAATAAAATAATAGTTTTCATCATGACATTGTCGATAAGACCTAGATCATAACCCCTAAATGCCATTTGCCTCCTACTGTCTCCCTAGCTTTCAGCATTGCATATCTTTTCCAAAATTCTGCTTACCCACAAATATTACCTATATACTATGGCTCCAGTATTTTCTCAGCTAAAGAGATGTGGACTGGGTCCTACCCTGGGATCCAGGCCTAGACTTTGCATGGAGCTATTGTCAGATGGGCTGGGATTTAGCTCAGTTGGTAGAGTGCCACTCTGTAGTCTTGGAGGTCATGGGTTCAATTCCCAGCACCCCCAAAATGGAAGAAGGATGGGGCAATCCATTCCCAAGGCAATCCTGAAACAATTAGCCACTGAAAACCCTACGAGGGTTGCTATGAGTTGGACACAACTTGACGGCACCTAACAACAACAACATTGTCAGAGGACTGCCCTGTGGTTGGCTGTCACAATCCCATGGCCTTGCACTCTCTGCTGGTACAACTGAGATTCCCACCCTGGGCTGCTCAAGAGTTGCAGAAAGAGCCTCGACCACAGAGGACACGGAGAAGCAAAGGCAGGGAATACTTCAGGCAACTACTCTCTATTAGTCTTCATAAACTGGATGGCTTGAAACAACAGAAATTTGTTCTCTCACAGTGCTGGAGGCAGAAATCCAAAACCAAGGTGCTGGCAGGGTTGGTTCCTTTTGGAGGATCTGAGGGAAAACCTGTCCTAGGCCTCTCTCCTCTCCTCTTCTTTATCTCTTCTTTTCATTTTTCCCTTTTCCTCTCTTCCTTCCTTCCCTCCCTCCCATCCTTCCTTCCTTCCTTCCTCCTTCCCTTCCTTCCTTCTTTCCTTTTTTGTGGTGCTGGGGATCAAATCCAGATCTCCCTCATGCTAAGCAAGTACTCTACCACTGAGCTGCATCTCCAGCCCCTGCCCTTCTTATAAGAACTCGGGTCATGGGATTTAGGGCCCAGCCTAATCTTGTATGACCTCAGCTTAACTAACTACATTTCAAAGACCCTACTTCCAAAAAAAGTCCACATCCTGAGGTTCCAGGGAAGATAACAATTTAGAGGGGAGGCTATTCAACCTACTCACTCCATTTCTTCTCATCCCACCCACGGGGCTGCTGATGTTTCTGGGGTTGACCCTGGGCTCTCTCAGGGACAATAGGATTCATGGTCTACAAGACTTAGATTCAAGGAAACACAGATTCTCTCTTATTTGGGGCAACATTGTTAGGCTAGAACATCATGTTCTAATTGATCTATCATTTACCAGATAGGAGGGAGAGCAGAGAGCGGTACTAAGAATAAAGAAAAAACAAAAATAAAAAGAGCATACTATGATAAATTTGGCCCTGCCTTTAGACGTTTCTACACATATCTCACCTGAAAGCCTCCCAATGGTTTTTTAAAAAATTGATGGATAGTACTTAGCGATATTTTTAAAGTTTACCAAAGTCAGATATAGAAGAAATCTGTTTAAATGCCTATTAAGGTGCAGTGTCTTAACCTGTTCCAGCTGTTACAACAAAGTAACACATAATGGTGGCTTATAAACAATAGATTTTTATTTCACAGTGGTAGAGGCTGGAAGTCCAAGATCAAGGCACCATCAACTTGGTGTCTGTGGAGGGCTTGTTCCCTGGTTCATAGAGGCAGGGCAGGCATATGACATGGCAGCAGGGCAGGTGGCAGGGCCCATGGCAGAGAACCTTACATCTTGGCAGATCAGGAAGCAGAGAGCAGAGAGAGTGATGGGAACCATGGATTGTGGTAGAAACCTCCAAAGGTCCACCCCCAGTGATTTACTTCTGCAAACTTAGATCCTACCTCCCCAAATTTCCCTAGTCTTCATAAACAGCACCAGCAGCTAGGGACCAAACATGCAAACACATGGCCTTTGGGAGACCTTTTAGATTCAAACTATGACAGCAGAATATTTATATTTGTCAGATGGCTGTCCCAGCTTGGAGGGCATAAAAATAAATCAAATCATTTACCCCGCCCTTAGCATGTAGCCAGTCCTTCACTGAACAAATACAGGGGCTTCAGTGGGACTGTGTTATACACATTGTCCCTACCCCAGGGTGCTTATCAATGTCCCAGACACATGACCAGCAGTGGGGGCAGGCTCTGAGGACAGATAGGAGTGCTCCCCAGGACTGGAGTTGGGAGAGGTTTTCCAGAAAGAGAACAGCCTGTTCAGGAAGAAGAAACAATGTGTGCAGACATGGTGTGCGATCAGCCCCACCAGCCACACTGCTCTCCCTAACCCAGCACTGGCAGGGACGGGGCAGAGCTGACTCCTGGTTAACCAGGAGAAACAGGAACAGTGGTTAAGTTGTAGCAGAGCTTGCTGGTGACTTTGCCACTCCTCCACCACCCATACGGCGGTTCCCTGGACGAAAGGCTTCTTTCGTCCCCTCTTTGGGGTGCTCCTGACCCCTAGAACATTCCTGGTGCTCCTGGAATATTGTGGAGTTAGCTATGCCGGACTGTCAAACAAGCCTCAGTGTTTCTACCTGTCTGTTGGAATGCCCATCTAACTCCTTTCTCCCCTCAGGTCCACTCCCTTCTCAGCTCTCCACTCTCCCCACCACCACTGCCATCTGAACTACAGTGGCAAAACCATGGTGCATTGACAGTGTATCAGAATCACTTGGCAGGGCTGGTTAGAATGCAGGTTTCTGACCCTATCTCTCACAGTTGTCTTTTGACTTCCATAGGTCCTGGACAAGGCTACTTTTTGTAGCCTACTTTCTCCATAAAAAATATTTTAAATGATATTTTACCAGCGGGCTGGTTAAGGAATATAACCCAGGCTAGATTGCTAGATTATGTTCATTTCTTTTCCTTCTCATTTTAAAAGAAATTAAAACTTTTTTGTGTGATTTTTGGGGGATAAACCCAGGGCCTCAAGCCGGGCACAGTGACTCATCCCTGTAATCCCAGCAACTCAGGAGGCAGAGGCAGGAGGATTGCAAGTTCTAGACCAGAGGCAGTCTGGGTAATTTAGTGAGACCTTGTCGCAAAAAGTTAAAAAAAAAAAAATGGGGGTGGGAGTACGGCTCAGTGGTACAGCACTTGCCAAGCTTGCAAGCACCTGGCCCTGTGTTCAATTCCCAAGTACCGAGAAAAAACAAAAACAAAAACAAAAATCAGGGCCTCACATATACTTTGTAAGTGCTCTAACCACTGAGCTGCACTCCCAGCCCCATTTTTGTTTTTTGTCTTGAGACAGTGTTTCACTAAATTATGCAGGTTGCCTCTGTCCTTGAACTTGAGATCCTCCTGCCTGTGCCTCCCCAGTCGCTGGGATTATTGTGCCTGGTGAAATTAAATCATTTTCATGGGCCCAGACAATAGCATGGCTGTACATCCTGTGCCCAGAAAGCCCTGAACATTTGGCCCAGGAGAGGCTGTGGAATTTGCATTTGAATGTTATAATGCTGACTGCACCTAGAGAAAGAAAGAGACCAATGTTTACAGAATGATCCCAAACTTGAAAAAGCAAGAGCAGGTCCTAGGAGACACCTGGGGGATGGGGGAGATCTCAGGTGGTTGAGGGAGTTTTCAACCTCAGCTCACCTCCCTGTTAAATGGGGGCTTGTGTGTGGTAGTGTATACTGTTGAAGGAGTCACCAGGAGAGGGAGGTAGAGGCAGAACAAAAGGTGAGAGGGAACCAGACACACACATGACAATTTCAGAACATGAACTAGGACATGACTCTACATTCTGAGGGGAGTGGGGCTGACACCTTCAAGAGACACATGAGAGACTTGGATCCACTCCCTGGGACAATGCATGTCTGCACACATTAACCAACATTTACACACACTTTCTGGAGTAATCAAGGGTATATGGACTCCAGATTACCATGCTCAGGACCAGGGTGGCTTCCTGTACTCTGGGAAAGAGAAGCAGTACACCACTACTCTGTCCCTCCCAAC
This sequence comes from Pedetes capensis, assembly GCA_007922755.1. Taxonomy (NCBI): domain Eukaryota; kingdom Metazoa; phylum Chordata; class Mammalia; order Rodentia; family Pedetidae; genus Pedetes; species Pedetes capensis. The sequence continues at coordinate 276,242 of VMDO01000357.1, read as the reverse complement.
CTCCAGGCAGCTCCCTGCTCCTGGCATTCTGAATCCCTTTGTGGGCTCATCAGTTACTGATGGTGCTGGCCGTGACCTAACTGCTGTAGGCAGCTCAGTCTCCATGGGGAGACGCATTCCTGCATCCACAACAGACTCCTAAAGGTCTCTGGCAGCAACCGAATGTGTCATTGGAGTTGATTGTCCTGATGGTAATCCACTTTAATGAGCGCAACAGTAAGGACAAACAAAGCTGGCTTTTCTGGGCCTTTTCTCATGGCCCTTGGCTCTGGTTTAAATGCTTCCTCCCAATCCAAGTGTCCTGCAGCATGGCTCTCCTCCACCATGGCTTGCCAGCTCCCATCACAACGGGCTCCAGATGCATTGATTAGAGTTTATGGGAGTCCCTCACCCAGCTTCCATAGAACCTGCTGCTGTGTGGGGAGAAAGAAAAGGCTTTCATTAGTTCCAAATTAAAATAACTAAGGGAAAGAAAAAACCCAAACAACAACAACAAAAAATACAAACAAAAAAAAACAAGCCTAGATCTCTCTAGTCCATCAATCAGAGAAAGCAAGCTAAAATTCATATTAAACATCAAAGCCAGAATTTAGGTTCACACGCTCAGCTAGTTCAAAGTATCAATGTTGATCTTGTCTTTGAAGTAACCATTTTGATGAAATCAGTTAAAATATAAAAACTAAAGATTTTATGTTGAAATAATAGTACCTGGTTATTGAACGAAATGTATATACACATTGTTGTTGTTAGGTGCCTTGGAGTCACATCTGACTCATAGCAACCCTATGTGTACAACAGAATAAAACACTCTGCAACACTGTGCCATGCCCCGCACTATGTCAGTGCTTCTCTGCTACTCATAGGGTTTTCAATGACTGATTGTTTCAGGAGTGGGCTTCTCCCATTTTTGTGGTGCTGGTGATCAAACCCAGGGCCTCTGAGCACTCAGAGCTCTCTACCAACTGCACTAAATCCCAGCCCCATTATTTATGTTATATTTATATATAAAATATATGTGCTTTATATTATATGTGTATATATACTTGATATTTATAGTCTTTTAATTTAATAACCAGATAATTTTTTAAAAATTGGTGGTGCTATAGATCAAACCCAGGTCCTTGCACATGCTAGGAAAGCACTCTACCACTGAACTATATCCCCAGCCCTAAAGTACTACTGTTTTTACAAAACAACATTCTGTTTTATTGTGGCAGTGTCAAGGAACCAGTTAAAATTTAGAGAGCATTTCCTTTGTGTCCACCCTGGTGTTACCTGCTTCACATCTGATGCACTACTGTTAGCTCGCTTAATTTTATTTTATCTTACAAACAACTGTTTTGTGGATAAAAAAACTAGGGTTCCAAAGGCTACAGTTTTTTTGTTGTTGTTGTTGATGCTGTCATTACTATTATCATTAATTCTTCTGAAATGGACTCTTTTTTCTTGGAATAACCTAAATTTTATGTTTCTGGAAGGCAGAGGCATGCACCAGGTTTCCTCTGGTGTGGAAATTCTTGGCTTGTATGGCCAGCACAGCTCTCCTGTTTGGAGGGAAAAGTATTTGTTTTTCCGGACTTCTCAGCTAGGTCTACTAGAACAATAGCACTGCAGGGAAGTGTGAACTTCCTTCACATTTTTGGATGGAACACTACCCTTGAAAGCTAATCAACACCCTCCAGGCCTCACTGAGAGGATCCTGGGCCCGGGAAAGGGGCAGGCAGGATGAGCAATAAGCTCTGCTCTACCTTTGTTCAGCCCACCTCTGCAGAATAAGAAATGAACTTGTCAGATGGTCGCCACTGACACTGCAAATGCTCTTGAAGAATGTCAGGAAGCTAAAGAGAGATTGGGACAGAACCCGTGCAGGGGAGAGGAGATGGATCAGCCACTTCTCGGGGCTTGATATATGTACCCAGTGGAACAGAAGTTCCCTTTCTGTTGGGGTTGCCAACTTGGGGGGATATAAGTCTAGAGTTGCTGGGGGCATCTTGTGTTTGACTCCCTGTGTGGCCACCATTTCCATACAGATGTAAATATCCGCAACGAAGAGCTAAACAAGTTTTTTTGGGTGGAGAAATCCAGTGCTAGTGAGGTGGCCATGATCTGAGCTTGTCTCGTGTTTTCCTTTATTCATTTCTTCATTCATTCGACAGCTTATATGGAACATCTGCCATATGCCACCCCTAGGGCTGTGAGCCAAGGAGCCAGAAAGCACAGATGGAGAAGCCAGGCCCAGGCTCTCTAGCATCTCCCAGTCTAACTGGGACTGAAAGACGTGTCACCAAATACAAACCTTTGCAACAGCACCTGCTATGTGAACACAGCCCCTGAAGAAACAAAGTAGTTTCTGTGTTGATGAGGGTAGCTCTAGACAGGGTTCTGTAAGATGTGTGAGAGGCCAGGGAGATAGGAGGAGGGTCTTCCAGACACTGAGCACAGCCAGGGTGTATGCTAGGTGGACACTGCTGTGCTGCACGTCAGGGGAGAAACAGTATTACAGCCCACCTACTGGAGGACATGTGTTGGGATCCGACCCCCACTCTTCCCTCTCTCTTCCCACACTTACCAATTGAGTAGCCGCTCCCTGGGGGTACTTTTTTAGGTACCAGGGATTCAGCAGTGAACAAATCAGAGGGGAAAATGGGTAAAAATCTCTGTCCTTGTGAGCTCACATTCTAGTGGTGTAGACAGAAAGTAAAGATAATAAATTAACAAAGTACAGTCTGTTTTCCTTATCGCTGGCTGTTACATTCTATGAAGTTACTACCAACACGGGCTGGTGATTACTGAGCCTCTGCTCCTATGGGTAATACAAAATTAGGTTCATGTGAGCTTTTGATCACGACATTCTCATCAACTGATCAGTATAAGACCTTGCTTTATATGTGTTTCTATTTAAAAACATCTTGTTTCATATGTATATTGTTGATTCAATGACATTGAACTCACTGCCAATAGCTCGATAACTCATGCCTGAATGAAGCTTATGTAACATGTATTTTCTCCTTGAAGCACATCGCATTCTTCTTGCCCTTAAAAACACCACACAGCACTTCAGCACTAGGCTCAGGGGCCTTTTCAAAATCACCAATATCATGCTCAGAAATTCAGGAAAAAAGGCACAAAATAGACTGCAGAAACGACACTTGTTTATTGTAGGGGAACTGAAGCACGAATGCAGAACATTACTTGTTCAGCCTCAGTTGCTAATGTATGTGTTGGGAAACTCAAAATTTTCACCACTCCACACATGTCTGTGTCTCATCAGGCCAAACCTGAGGCTGGAATTGCCCCAAAAGTGGTGACCGGGTAGTTCCCATATGAGAGTACCCCTAACTGTTCAGAAATGGGCCCAGTTGTGATTCCAAAGAAAGAAGCACTAACCACCAGGGTAGTCAGCCCAAAGCATTTATGAGAGGAACTTAGAACAGAGTGTTGTGGCATATTCGTGGGCTGACATCAAAGAGAAAGGGAAGTCCTACCTAGGTGTGCCTGAGCAAGGGGACCAAGGTATAGAGTTTATAGATATGAGTGTAAGAAATTTGACTCAGGGCTGGGCCTATTTCTCTAAGTGTATAGGGTTACAAATAAAATTTAACCAGTAGACAAATTTACAAATGAGGACTGACGGTAGTATATTCATAGGCTGCAAGTTATGAAGGAAAATAAAGCTCTCTTGAGAGATTTTCTCTAGGTGGCATGTGGCTTACAGGGCTGGGCTGGCAGTATCAGAGTTCCCCCCACAGACAACCAGCACCAGGGGCTTGCTATGTCATTGCTGGCTGTTGGTGACTGTCTCTTCACCAGCAGTCAGAAAGCCTTTGTTAGGAACACTTGGCCCTTTGCACACCATTATATCCACGTCTGTGTTGTTCTCCTTTCTACTCCAAGAACAAATAAATATCTCCTGGAGACAATGACAATCACATTAAGCACTTTACAGAATAGTCTCACTGAGCCTCACACCCTTGTAAAGCAAGAAGCAAAGGTAATTTTTACTTTACTGATGGAAAACAAAAACCTAAGCCTCTGAGAGGTTGTATCACGTCATGATGACATTTGACTGTGACATTTGGCTTTAGGTGCATAGGATGGAGGGACAGGCACTGTCCCACTTCAGACTTGTTGGGTTAAGGAAGATTATATCCAAAGTTTTCATGTGATGTAAGAAATATAATCCTTTTTCTGATCCCTCTTAGAACACTTTTGCATTGGTTCAACAAATATTATTGAGCACTTGCTATGTGCCAGTCACTGTTCTAGGTTCTGAGGATGCAGCAGTGAACAAAATGACCTTATATCCTTGCTTTATGGAGCTTTCATTTTAGTGACAAGACAAACAGTAAACAAGACTATTAAGTAAACACAATAGCACACTGTAGCTGCCACCTCATCAGGCCACCTATAGCTCGTGTTTGCTGAAGTTACCCTGGTCTACAGGAAAGATCATGGAAGAATGTCCTGGGTCCCTATGCTGGGTCCCTTGCTGAATGAGTGCCCTCGGTCACTGCTGTCACATCTACAATCCTCAATTAATTTAGGGACAAGTGAAATCAACATTCCACAATTCATTTTTAACTATTGTCAAATATTTCAGGCATATAAAAGAAAGAAGGAAAGGAAGGAAGGAAGGAAGGAAGGAAGGAAGGAAGGAAGGAAGGAAGGAAGGAAGGAAAGAAGGGAGGGAGGGAGGGAGGGAGAAAGGAAGGAGGGAAGGAAGGAAACTCCCTTTCCTGGAGGTTTCTGCTTAAAGTAGGCTACAAGAGACTTTTTCTGACATGTGGGAGACAGCTGGAATAACAGCCATGTTGATTTTTACTCAGGGAAGACCAGGCAGGTGCATTTATTGCATGTTCTTGCATCTCTATTCACCTTGTTGGCAGGGGCAGCACCCAGGCTTACATCTCTCCACCTTGCTCTGTTAAGCCAGGTGTGTATCTAGCTCTGTGAAAAAGTGTGTCTGCCAGCTTCTCCAGGGAGGAGGGTGGTGAATGACTGGCATGGTTTCCCATCCACCCTTGTGGATTTCAGTGCAAGTTTGTAAATTCCACCTTGTTCTCATCCATCTTCCCTTCCTATCTACCTGCCTGTGGACTTCAAGCTCCACCATCAGAAAAGACAACAGCCTCCCAGGAATTATTTAATCAGCTCTCATAATTGCATAAGGTGAAATCTTATAACAAATATCACACAGAGGGGTGAATGAATGGATGGATGGATAGATGGATGGGTAGAAAGATGGATAGATGATAGAAAGATGGATAGATGATAGACAGACAGATAGATAGATAAATACTAGACAGATAATCTAGTGATTTTGCATCTCTAACTTATAAACCCTCTGTGGCACTCACCTCCCAAGGGTGTTCTTGGGCTCTGCCCTGCATGATCCTTTACAATGAAGGCCACAAACAACAGCCTGAGGAGAAGAGGTGTTGCTAAGATAAAGATGCTAAAGACAGGGGTCTGAAGAGCCACATGCAAGGGACCAGAAGAAGCTGATGCTGCCAGCCCACAGTTGAGGGATGGGTGAGGAGGAGAACCATAGGCTGCTGGTCTCAACCTCCACTCTTCCCTGACAAGCACTGGCAAATGGCATCATGGCAGCTCTGCCTTCAACAGACAGAGCAAGATCATCGCTCATCCACCCCCTTCTGTTGTTTGAATCCTGCTGGCACCTGGAGAAGGGCCCCACCTGACTCAGTAACTGGTGCAAGAATCTGGGGTGTGTCTAGGGAAACACTGTCCAGCTGCCTTGAATCCTTTCTGGAAACAGGTGGGACCTAAACTATAAATGAACACATGTGCTAGCTCTGTAAGGGGATAAGAAACAAGCAAAGGAAACACGAGCCCCTATCACATCAAGTTTTCAGTATATCACCTCTGATTGGGATGGGCAGAACAGTAGTTTCTGGACATAATCACCATTATGTCATAAAGACCTTTTGTTTTACAGTACTGGAGGGTTGAACCCAGTGCCTTGTGCATACTTTACAAGTCCCCTACCACTGGGACTTTACAAGTCCCCTACCACCCTACCCTCAATCCCTTTTTTATTTTGTATCTTGAGACAGGGTCTCACTAAGTTACACAGGCTGCCTCTGGCCTCAAATTTGCAATCCTCCTGCCTCAGCCTCCTAAGTCACTGGGATAATGAGTGTGTACCACCAAGAAAGAACATCTTAAGAACCCCAAAGGTAGCAAAGATAATCTCAGAATAAAAGATGGTTTTATCAATGGAATACATCAGTTTTATGAAATAAAAATCATCATATTTTCCTAACTTTTTTTCTCTCACTAAAATGCTGTTGCTGTGAGAAGCTGGTTTGCAGGAACCACTGTAAAATGGGAAATTGACTACTTGGAGATTTAGGGAGGTAAGTTCAAATCCCAACTCTGCTGCTATACCTGACACTTCCCTTGGCCTTCTGGTTATGTATTGCTGCGTGACAAAACTTAATGACGAAAACCAATGACCATTTTATTCCACTCACAGGCTCTGTGGGTCAGGAGTTTGGAGAGGGCACAGAGGGATGGCTTACTTGTTCTCCAGTACAGTATGTGCCATGTAATTCAACAATGGATCACCCATATGATGTGTTAGACAAGAAGGCTTTTGTTTGTTTGTATGTTTTTATTTTTTTGGTGTTGGGGTTTGAACCCAGGCCTTGCACATGCTAGGCAAATGCCTCTCAATAGAGCCTTCATGCTGAGCTACATGCCCAGCCCAACATATATGATGTATATACCATCTAGCCTAGGTGTATACTAGGCTTTTGTACCACCTAGTTTTTGTAAGTATACTCTATGATATTTGCACAATGACAAAAATCATATAGCAGCACATTTCTCAGAACATATCCTGATGCATGACTGTTTTGAGGCTCAGCTAGGAAGACTCTGATGATCAGGGGTGACTCTAATGCCTGTGGTCTAGGATCATCTGGAGGCTTCTCTACTCCCCTGTCTGATGTGTGGGCTTAAATGACTTCAAGACTGAGCTCAGCTAAGATGGTCCACTGCATATCTACATATGGCTTCTCCCTGAACCTGGACTTTCTTATAGCATGGTGGCCTCAGAGAAGTTATACTTCTTTTATATTCCTGGTGACTCAGTACTCCAAGACTGAGTAGCACATAAGGTAGAAATTACATGCTTTTTTATGAAGGAGCCATGGAAATTGCATGGGATAATTTCCTTTTCTGTAAAATATCAATTGAACCAGTCCCATCCTCACCCAGAGCCAACAAAATGAAATATAGACCCCACCTTTTCACAGGAGGTGTGCCAAAGGACTTACAGCAATTTGTGTGTGTGTGTGTGTGTGTGTGTGTGTGTGTGTGTGTGTGCTTGCATGCTCTGCAAGTGCTGGACCACTGAACTGCACCCCCAGCCCATTTTTTTACTTTTTGAGACAGGGTCTCGCTAAGTTACGCAGACTGCCTTTGGTCTCGAACTTGTGATCCTCCTGCCTCCGCCCCCCAAGCCGCTGGGATTACAGGCGTGCACCACCGTGCCCAGCTTTACATCAATTTTTTAAAAGGACTGCATTGATGCTATTGTTGTTTCCCATTTACTCGTCACAACAACACAGGCTACATATCATTGTCTCTAGAGATGGAGAAATGAGTCTCATAAAAGCCCAAGAAATTAACCCTATACTAGTAAAGTATTGAGCTAAATGTTCTTGTCCTCATAGCCTCTCAACTAGAGCCTTCAAGCCAGCAGACCGTACCCTGTGACCCAGCAGGTAAAGGAGCTACAGATGCCTAATACTGCTTAAAGAGAGGCCAGGGATCTACCTTTCTTCTTGGTTAATCTATTTCCATGAACCAGCTTCTCAGACCCCCAGCTCTGCATCCTGCTCTGGATTCATGTAGTTCCCTTTGGGTTTAGCATTGGGTTTTATCTCTCTGGGTTTTAACTATCTGTTTGCCTTTAAGAATTTCACCCTCGTTGCTCTGCCTTTTGCAGGCCGGCCTCCCTCTGTGGACTCCTATCCTCAGCATGAGCATTGACCCACTTGGCTCTATGCTGGCCTGGCCTGTGGCCAGAAGGATTTGGACAACCTGAGACATTCATCAGCCATGATACACATATAACAAGAGTTAGCAGTGACAGCTGAGGCCAACGAGGAGGTGGGCTGGCCAGGGGCCAAGAATCTTAGAGGGCAATACATTTATTTCTCAAGACTCTTCCTTGTATGTGCCTTAAATTCACCCTATGACCCAAAGAGGTATATGGTAGACAAAGTTCTATAACACAGGAAGGGCAGTGATGAAGGTGGACCTAGAATTTGAGAACCCAGGATATAGTACTGCCAGTAATCTTTCTTCCTTTCTCTTGCTTCTCTATGTCAATTTAAATGCCTCTTAATCCTTCTGCTCTTCCATACAGGAAAATGAGAACAAAAACTTCTGAGTCATGCATTCACCATCAGAACAGGTTTACCATACATGTCTGATTCCAGCTTGAAAGATTTCAGGGAAGGGCTCTGATTGGCTTGTATGAGTAAGGTACACACCTCTGGACCAATTGACTATGCCAGGAAGTGTCAACAATCCCAAATTGACCTCTTGAACCCTATACAATATGTACCTCATTATGATATGACTAAGTCCACAAGGTCTGCAGCCATAGCACCCTTGTATCCGATCCTACCTGATCTTGAGAGCTAAGCAGAGTCATCCTGGTTACTCCTTGGATGGGAGACGGCCTCAGAATATCAGGTGCTGCAGACTAGAGAGAAGAACCTGGCAATCTACTCCAGAAACAATCCACCATTGAAAACCCTATGAATAGCAGAGAAACACTGACAATAGTGCCTGGCATGGCACAGTGTCAGAGAGTGTTTCATTTTGTTGTACATAGAGTTGCTATGGGGGCTGGGATTTAGCTCAGTTGGTAGAGCGCTGCTGTGCAGTCTCTGAGGTCCCGGGTTTGATTTCCAGCACCGCAAAAATGGGAGAAGAACTTGTCAATCCACTCCCAAGGCAATCCCAAAATAATCGGCCATTGAAAATCCTATGAGGGTCACCATGAGTTGGACACAACTCGACGGTACCTGACAACAACAACAAGGGTTGCTATGAGTCAGACCTGACTTGATGGCACCTAACAACAACAATGAAATCCACAGGTGTCCTAAGACAGGGACTACTGACCATGGCTTACAATCTCAGGGTGAGAATTAAAGAAACGTTGACCATTTCTCAGTTCACACTATAGTCATCTTCTTGTTCAGACACAACCTCTGAACACAGTGATGGAGTTAGTGGCCCTATGACCATTGCCCAGTCAGGACCTTACACAGACCTCTGTTCTACTCCATCCTTTCAGCTGGAGTCCCTTAGTACAATGAGAGGAAGTACTTTGCGTGTTTGGGGTGGTATGGATCACTCTATCTGTGGTTGCTCTAGGATAGTCCCACTTTCCAACACATGAGGCAGAGATTCCAAAATGCCTACTCACTCAGCTCCAAAGGCCCCAAAGGAACTTGCTGCACACATTTATGAGAGAAGGACATAGCAATCCACTCCAAGGCAATCCCCAAACAATCTGCCATTGAAAACCCTATGAGGGTTGCTATGCATCGGACACGACTCCATGGCACCTAACAACAACAACCTTCGGTTGGGCTTTGTTTTCTTGTTTTTTTGCTGCTGGGATCAAACCCAAGGTCTTGTATATGCTAAGCATGTGCTTTGCCACTGAGTGGTCCTGGGAATCGAACTTGGGACCTCAGAGACTGCAGAGCAGCGCTCTACCAACTGAGCTAAATCCCATCCCAACTGAAGGTTGTGAGTTTAAAAGCTCTGGGTCCCCTTCTCTGCAGTACACTTCTCATGGCTAAGGGAAGGCTGCAGCAACATCTAACAGTGTGTCCTCATACAATCATATCCAAAGGTAGAACTCACCACCTTCATACCAACAAGACCCCTAGGTCTTGGCTCCTGCCAACTTCCCCATCCAATGGCAGTTCTGACAACTTCCTTCAAATAACCTCACCATCTGCCCATCCTTACCTCCAAGTTCAGGGATCCTTAGGACAAAGTAACTTCTTTAAGGGCTACTGGAAGCTTCAGAAGGAATAAAAGGAGGGATGTTTACAGAAAAGGAGGAAGGGGAAAAAGGGGAAATAATGTGGATAAACATACCAAAAAGAAAGAGGAGGAGGAGGAGGAGAAAGAGGATGAGGGGGATGACAATGACAGGAAAAAAGAGAAAGGAGTGAGAGAAAGATATAATGAAAAAGGAGTGCTGGGTGAGGTGGCACATGCCTGCAATCCCAGCCACTCAGGAAAAGGGACACAAGGATTGCAGGTTGAAGGCCAGAGGCAGCCTTTGTAACTTAGTGAGGCCCCGTCTCAATTTAAAAAGTAAAAAGTGAGCTGGAGGTGCAGCTCAGTGGCAGAGCAAAGTATATGTGAGGCCCTGGGTTTAACCCCCAAGTACTACAAAAAAGAAAGAAAGAAAGGAACAAAGAAAGAAAGAAAGAAAGAAAGAAAGAAAGAAAGAAAGAAAGAAAGAAAAGAGAAAAGAAGGAAAGAAGGAAGGAAGGAAAAGAAAAAGAAAAAAGAAAAGGAATGGTGCCATACCAAGAGACTGACGATAGTGGCACACTATCATCAGGAGTATGGAAGTTGGGGAGGACAGGAGGAACAAACTTGACCTTAAGTCCTGGCCTTGGCTAAGGTATCTCTGAAGTTCATGTGGCCTGCTTGACCCACATCTCACCTTCCTAGTACCCTGACTGAGCATTTGGAGAGCTCAGTTCTTTCCTGCTGAGGGTGTCCTCAGTACTCTCAGAGCCAGTACTAGTCACAGTACTTGTCCACAGGTTGGGCTTTGTTTTCTTGTTTTTGTGCTGCTGGGATCAAACCCAAGGTCTTGTATATGCTAAGCATGTGCTTTGCCACTGAGTTACACCTGCAGCCCTGAGACTCAATGTTATGTGAAAAAAGTAAACTTTTTAAAATTTTTTTATTTTATTGTTATTATTTATTTATTTATTTTGCGGTACTGGGGTTTGAACCCAGAGCCTTGCGCTTGCATGATTTGCAAGTGCTGTACCACTGAGCTGCACCCTCAGCCCATTTTCAAAACAGGGTCTTGCCAAATTATGCAGACTGCCTCTGGTCTAGAACTTGCAATCCTCCTGCCTCTGCCTCCTGAGAAGTTACTGGGATTATAGGTGTGTGCCACCGTGCCTGGCGAGAAAAGTAAACTCGTATTGTTTGGTTGGGTGTGCTCTTACATTGAGGACAATCTAACAGATAAACTCGTCATCATAGTTAATACAACTGATAGGTAAATCAGGATTAAAAATAAACTAATGTCAGGAGTGGTGGTGCATGGCTGTAATCCCAGTACTTCAGCGGCTGAGGCAGGAAGATTGTGAGTTCAAGGCCAGTCTAGGCTGCACAACAAGACTTTGTCTCAAAAACAAACAAACAAACAAAAAACCAAAACAAGACAAACCTAATAAGACTGGAGTGCTAGCCCCAAATGAAAAATACCAAATGGAACGGGAACAAATGTAAAGTTTCTTCATTAGGAATGAAGATTAATTGCTGCATAAGGATAAAATACAAATGAATATATATTTTAAAATTCTGTATGTCAAAAACACCATAAATAAATTTAAAAGAAGTGCAGAGTGCAAAAAATTATAATATAGATGACAGGCAAAAAGTTGTTATCAGCCCGGCGGGGTGGCACACACCAGCGACTCAGGAGGCAGAGGCAGGAGGATCTCAAGTTTGAGACCAGAGGCAGTCTGCATAATTTAGTGAAACCTTGTCTCAAAATAAAAGCAAAAAAATGGGCTGAGGGTGCAGCTCAGTGATATAGCACTTGCAAACCATGCAAGTGGGAAGCCCTGGGTTCAACCCTCAGTACTGAAAAAAAAAAAAGTTATTATCCTTATACAATGAACACTTGGAAATCAGTAAGAAAATGGCAAAAAAAAAAAAAAAAAAAAAAAAAAAAAAAAAAAAAAAAAAAAAAAAAAAAAAAAAAAAAAAAAAAAAAAAAAAAAAAAAAAAAAAAAAAAAAAAAAAAAAAAAAAAAAAAAAAAAAAAAAAAAAAAAAAAAAAAAAAAAAAAAAAAAAAAAAAAAAAAAAAAAAAAAA
>VMDO01000357.1:231730-264005 GCA_007922755.1 Pedetes capensis | reverse complement strand
GCTATGTAGACTGAGCTGGCTTCCAATTCACATCAATTCTCCTGCTTCAGCTTCCTGAGTGTTGGGGTTACAGGGCGTGCACCACAACACTTAGCTTTTTGTTGTTGTTATTGTTTTGTTTTGCTTTGTTTGAGGCAGGTTATGCTATATAGCCCAAGGTAGCCTTGAACTATTTATCCTTCCACCTCTACCTCCCAAGTGCTGTGATTAAAGATGTGCGCAGCTAGCTATTCAAATTTTCTTTCTTCCTATTTCCTTCCTTTCTTCTCTTTCTTTCTTTTTCTTCCTTCCTTCCTTCCTTCCTTTCTTCTCTTCTTTCTTTTTCCAATACTAGGGGGTTGAACAAGGATCTTGAGCATGCTAGGCAAGTGCTCCACCACTGAGTTGCACCTTCCCTTCAGCGCTTTAAATTTCTTTTTTTAAATTTTGAGTGAGAGTCTCCCTAAATTGCACGGGCTGCCTCTTGCCTTGAACTCTCAATTGCTCCTGCCTCAGCCCCCGCAAGTCGCTGAGATTATACCTGTAAGTCATGGTGCCTAGCATTATTCAGGTTTTTCGAGGCCTGAAATTTATAGAATTTGGATGCTGGATCCCAAACTGTGACTTCAAAATTAACTGTGAAAACAAATATTTTGGGGTATGAGAAAAGAAATCAGAACAAATTACAAATATTAAAAAGCTGAAAAGTGCCACAAATGCCCCTAAAGCCAGTAAAAATAAAATAATATTATACCAATTTTCTAATATTCTTTTATATTTTCCTTATGTTTTCTGGCTGTATGCTTTTTCATCCTATCTTCATTTGACCAAAAAAAAATGCATTGCCATTTTCTTGTGGTGAGGATAGGAATACAATGCATCATTATATCCTAGCCAGGTTGATTGAAATAGGCTTATTATTATTATTATTATTATTATTATTATTTGAGGTACTGGGGAGTCAAACCCAGGGCCTCATGTGTGCTTTTTATAAGCACTTAACCACTGAGACACATCCTCAACCCATTTTTTACTTTGTATTTTGAATTGAGGTCTTGCTAAATTACACAGCCTGCTTCTGCCTGAACCTGCAATCCTCCAGCCTCCAGCTCCAGAGTTGCTGGAATTACAAGCGTGAGCTCCCAGCTGTTTCTTATTATTTAGATTTGGATTCATAATGCATACTACTCCATGCATAGATTAACTTCCTCTTTGAATAACTACTACAGTTTGTACTTTATAAACTCAGGAATTCAAGATGGTCACAATAGCTCACACCTATAATCCTGGAAAGGTGGGAGGCTGAGGCAGGGGGATTTTGAGTTTGAGGCCAGAGGCAGCCTATGCAATTTAGTGAGACCTTCACTCAAAAAATAAAAACTGGGCTTGGGATGCAGCCCAGTGGTAGAGCACTTGCAAAGTATGTGTGTGGCCCTGGGTTCAATCCCCAAATACCACACACATACACACACAAAAAAAAAAAGAAAGAAAGAAAGAAAAAAAAAAAAAGAAAGAAAGAAAGAAAAAAAGAAAAGAAAAGAAAAAGTAAACAAAAACAAAAAAATTCAGGAGTTCTGGTATATTCTATCTTACACCATACTCCTCAAAAAAGTAAAAAGTAGATAGAGTATATTTATAATGGTCTACACTACATTCTTGTATATGTTCCCAAAAGAGAACCATTTTGATTAGGTTGTTGTTGTTAGGTGCTGTGGAGTCAGTATCCGACTCATAGCGACCCTCACAGGGTTTTCAATGGCTGACTGTTTTGGGATTGCCTTGGGAGTGGATTGCCAGGTCCTTCTCCCATTTTTGCGGTGCTGGGAATTGAACTCAGGACCTCAGAGACTGCAGTGCAGCGCCCTACCAACTGAACTAAATCCCAGCCCATTTGACTAGGTACCAGTGAGAAATGAATCCTCCACTTACAAATATCCACATCTGATGACTGGAAGAGTAATTATAGACTACATTCTGGCTCGAAACATTTCAAATCTTGTTTGTTTTCCACTTTTCAAACAGTTCTAGGACCAAGGCTGTGGGATGCATTCATATTATGATAGCTTTTACCTCTGCAGCTTGTGCCATGAAGACAGGCAAGTTGGGCAATAGGAGTATTTTTGGAAGCCATTCCTTCTCTGGGGAGCAGCCATAGTCTAAATACACATGGAAGTCACTGCAATGTCACAAATATATCTCACCAAATCCTAACTAAATGTAGTTCCAATTCAACTTCACTTTAGTCAGCTTCCCCAAATGCTTTCAGGCATTTAGATAACATTTAGAACAAGGAGAGGAATGAGAGAAAAGCAGCTGCCTTTTTTGCAGAAAAATTTAAATCAAAAGTTAAGATGTCATAAGGTTTTCTTAAAATGTAATTACTAGAACTTAATGTTCCTTGTTTAAAACTTATACGTTCCATCTTGTAAGTTACCTCCAGTCTCCTTGCTTCCTCCACCCTGTTAGCCACTTCCCCATTTCTTAGTTGCTAAAGTCTATTCATTGTACTCTCCACCCTGTTAGCCACTTCCCAATTTCTTGTATCATGTAGATGTTACCTGTCTATTTCCATGGTAGCTAGCTTAACCCCCCTACAGATGATCAGATAGGCTGTGCACATGTGGTTTCAGCTGACAAGCCCTGTAAACTATATAACCTCAGGAGAACTTAAAGTTTGGGGTCAGTCCTAAAAGGACTCATTTCCTTGGGCTGACCTTGTTATAGCAATACATTTTTTAATTTTACCCAACTCCCAAGTCTCTCAAAGTACTTTCAGTTTTCTCATGCCACTTCACCTTAACAGCGTTTAATTAAAATGTTTTGCTTTTCTACATGCTGCGTACACATGTGATCATGTGAATATATTGCTAAGATTCTGCTCAGGGCATTAGCTGTTGTTGTTGTTGTTAGGTGCCGTGGAGTCGGTATCTGACTCATAGCGACCCTCATAGGGTTTTCAATGGCCGAATGTTTTGGGATTGCCTTGGGAGTGGATTGCCAGGCCCTTCTCCCATTTTTGTGGTGCTGGGAATTAAACTCGGGTCCTCAGAGACTGCAGCGCAGCGCTATACCAACTGAGGTAAATCCCAGCCCCAGGACATTAGTTAGACGCCTTAAAACCTTAGCTTTATCTTTGTGATAAATTGCCTCTGGGTGTAGTGGAGCCTTGTGTTAAAATTCCATATTAATTTTAATGTATATGGAAAAAAAATATTTACAGTAAAAATTATTCATATGGCCCATAATGGTCTAACACAATGATTTTTTCCTCAAGTCTGGGTCAAATTACTTTATTTATTTATATATTTCATTTCCAGTTGAAGCACTGGAACTGCTTAGGATCATGTACAAAAATTACAGGTGTGTGAACTCTAGAATCACACATAGGGTGGCCATGCTCCCACTGTGAGGCCACATAGGAACTGAGAAGCACTCAGGGAACAGCACAGTCAAGTCTCCTACGTCACCAGTGCAGGGCACTTTCTCATGATGTTGTAGAAAAATTTAAATCAAAAGTTAAGATGTTATAATGTTTTCTTAAAATTTAATTATTAGTCGGGCACGGTGGCGCATGCCTATAATCCCAGTGCCTCGGGAGGCAGAGGTAGGAGGATCACAAGTTTGAGACCAGACTTTATCTTAACAAAATCATCATGAATATATTAAAGTATGTAACTCTAAATGTGTTCATCTCTGGATTATTTTTTAATCAGTAAAAATTGGAAATAGGGCTGGATAGCTCAGTGGTAGAGCACTTACATACCATGTGTAAGACCTTGAGTTTGAGACTCTGCATTGAAAAAAAGAAGAAATAACTTAAATGCTCAATGATGGGGTATTTATTACATGAATTGTGGTATAGTTGTGAAATGGAATATAGCACATTGATTAAAATGGCAAAGAAAGTCCACAGTCCTCTTTAAGAAAAAAAATTTAAATGCTATTTAGAAAATAAAATATAAGTAAATGGAAGCAAACATTATGCTCTTCGATAGAAAGATGAATATCATAATGGTGGCAATTTTCTCACTAGGCTATAAGTTTCATGTCTTTCCAATTAAAAATACCAATTGGATATTTTTAAAATGAAATGATAGGACTCTAAAGTCTTATGAAAGTCTAAATGGCAAGAATGACCAAAAAAATTCTGAAAAGAAGTGGAGGGACTATCACTACTAATTTATTTATTTATAAATGTGCATATATACATATATATATATATATATATATATATATATATATATATATATAAAATTTATTTTTATTTTTTTTGCAGTACTGGGGTTGAACCCAGGGCCTTGTGCTTGTATGCTTTGAAAGTACTGTACTACTGAGCTGCACCCCCAGCCCATTTTTTTAACTTTTTGAGACAGGGTCTCACTAAATTATGTAGACTGTCTCTGGTCTCAAACTTGTGATCCTCCTGCCTCTGCCTCCCGAGTTGCTGGGATTACAGGTGTGTACCATCACGCCTGGGTCATAATAAAATATTTTAAAAACCTATAGTAATAACCCTGCTTGGTAGTAATTTGTGAGTGGATATACAGAACAGAATAGAGTCCAGAAAGAGACTATGATTTAATAAGGACCAAGAGTACATGATAGAGATGGCCTTTCAAATTAAGGGAAAAGATGGCAGATTGTTCAACAAACGTTGTTGGGACAATCACCTAATTTTTTTTTTTTTTTTTGTGGTACTGGGGGTTGAACCCAGGACCTGCGCCTGCATGCTCTGCAAGTGCTGGACCACTGAGCTGCACCTCAGCCCATTTTTTTACTTTTTGAGACAGGGTCTCGCTAAATTACACAGACTGCCTCTGGTCTCAAACTTGCGATCCTCCAGCCTCCGCCTCCCGAGCCGCTGGGATTACAGGCATGTGCCACCACGCCCAGCCTAATCACCTAATTTATACTAAAATAAATTCCAAATAGACTGTGAAATAAAAGGTATTGAAATCACAAAACAGAAACTCTAGGGGGCTTTTTTTAATTTTAAATTTTCAAAAATTAAAGAAATGTGCAGTTTTAGTGTAGGAAAGTCCTTTGTAAGCAAAATGTTGTTGTTGTTAGGTGCCGTCTAGGCATGTCTGACTCATAGTGACCCTCCTAGGGTCTTCAATAGCTGATTGTTTTGGGATTGCTTTGGGAGTGGATCGCCACATCCTTCTCCCATTTTTGCGGTGCTGGGAATTGAACTCGGGACCTCAGATACTGCAGAACAGCACTCTACCAACTGAGCTAAATCCCAGCCCCATGTAAGCAAAATACAATTCTCATAATCTATAAAATTTTCATACTATGACTACAAAAGATTTTGACAAGAAAAAATACCATAAATAATGTCTCAAGAAAAAAAATGACAAAATGGGAAAGACATTTCAATGGGAATGATAGACAAAACATTAATTTTTCAATATATAAAAATATAAAGGTAAATTAACAAAACCAATAAAGTATGGTATAATTACAGTTTCATATAATAAATTTCAGGAAAATATTTTAAAACAATGTTTATATCATTTTTTGAAGTATAATTTACATTTTAAAAATCATCAATTTTAAGTGCAAAGTTGGATGAATTTTGGTAAATGTATATGCTCATTAACTACTACCATAGTCAGGATACAGAATATGTCCAACACCTTAAAAGATCCTTCTTGCCCCAATGTTGTTCCTATTCCTGACATCTGAGAATCATTGATGTTTTGTTTACTCTTGCTTTGTCTCATCTAGAATTTCATATAAATGAAATTATATAGCATCAGCCTGTCTTATATTGCTTCTTATACTTAGGGTAATGCTCTTGAAATTCATTCACATGGTTGCAATTATCAGTAGTCTGTTTATTCTTTTATTATTACTACATAGTATTCCATTGTATGGATACACCATGATTTGTTTATCCATTCATCAGTTGATGAAGACTTGGATTATTTCCAATATGGGGCCATTATGAATAAAGCTGTTATGAACAAATTTGTGTGGACATGTCTTTTCATTTCTCTTGGCTGAATATCTAAAGAGCAGAATTTCTAAGTCATGTAATAACTATTTAATTTTACAAGGAACTGCCAGACTATTTTTCTGAAGTGGTTTTATCATTTTGCATTCCCATGTATTAATCAGCTTTCTATAACTATGACAAATACCTGTGACAATCAACTAATAAAGTTGTTGTTGTTGTTAGGTGCGGTCGAGTCGGTATCCGACTCATAGCGACCCTCATAGGGTTTTCAATGGCTGACTGTTTCGGGATTGCCTTGGGAGTGGATTGCCAGGCCCTGCTCCCATTTTTGCGATGCTGGGAATTGAACTCAGGACCTCAGAGACTGCAGCGCAGCGCTCTACCCACTGAGCTAAATCCCAGCCCCAACTAATAAAGAGAAAAGGTTAATTTGGCCCACAGTTTTGGAAGTTTCAGTCCATGATTGTTTGACCTTGTTGCTTTTGGTCTTCTACCAAGGCAGCATATCATGGCAGGGCAAGTGGTAGAGCACAGTCACTCATCTCGTCCAGGAAGCAAAAAAAAAAAAACAAACAACAACAACAAAAAAAACTGAGAGGAAGCAGAAAAGACTGAGGGGGTGGGTTCCCTTAGCCCCTTAAAAGGTACACCCTCAATGACCTAAATATCTCCCACTAGGCCCCACCTCTTAAAGGTTCCACTATCTCCCAATAGGGCAAAGCTGGTGACCAAGTCTTTTAACACATTGGCATTTAGGGGAACATCTAACATCCCAACTACAAGGGCAGGGGATATTTCTCAGTGGTAGAGCACTTACCTAGCAGGTGCAAGGTCCTGGGTTGGATCGCCAGCACCACAAAAAAAGAAAGAAAAAAATCCCAACTATAGGACCCACCAGCAACTTATGAGAGTTCCAGTTCCTCCATACCTTTGCCAGAACATGGTATGGTTAGTCTTTTTAACTTTAGGCATTATGATAGGTGTGTAGTGATAGCTTGTGGTTTCAATTTGTATTTCTCTAACAAGCAATGTTGTTTAACATTTTTCATGTACTTTTTGTTTTGTCTTTGTATTTTTTTAGTGGTCAAATGCCTGTTCAAATATATAACCTAAGTTCCTTGTTTGCTTATTCTGTCATTTCTGGGTTAATTTTTAATGATTAATTTTTCTTCTACTTATGAGCCATGTTCTTCTCAGGCCTGATAATTGTTTATATGTTATACATTGCCTTAGTCCATTTTCTGCTGCTATAATGGAATACCAGAGACTGGATAATTTATAAAGAAAAGTAATGAAGGGCCACATCTGGTGAAGGCTTACATGCTGCATCAGAGTATGGCAATTGCATCACATGGCAAGACAGTAAGGGAGCAGGAGCAAGAGAAAGCCCAGGAAGCTCAACTTGCTTTTATAACAACCCACTCTGAAGATAACTAACCCACTTTCATGATATTGGCCTTAATCTTAAACATTCTTAAAGGCCTCACCTACCAACCAATATAGTTACACTGGCAATTAAATTTCAGAATGAGTTTTGAAGGGGACATTCAAACCATAACAGACTTGCGAATTTTACCTTACTAGATGTTCAATTTGGCTGCTGCTGCTGTTATTGTTTTAAGGGATTGGATTTTTTCCCCACTGAGCACAGTTAAGTACTTGGGATCATTTTGATCCTTTGAGGTTTGATTTTAAACTTTGTAAATGCAGACCCAGATCAGTATTTATTTTAGGACTAATGCAGCCCTTTTACTAAGATGATATAGTTCCGAGGACTCCACACAATGCTTGGTCTCTCCATTTCAGCTAGTGTGAAGACAAACCACCCTCAGCCTGGCATGAGCTCCAGGAATTGTTTGGCACACTCTTTCCTGGTAGTTCCCCTACCTCAAGGAATTTCACGCCATGGAAGCTCAGGACAGAATTCAGCTAATGACTTGAGGTGACCCCTGTGCAGCCTGCTCTCTGTGCTACTCCCTCCTCTCTGATACTCTGCTCCACAAATTCTAGCCACTTCATCTCGCATGAACTCTGATCTGTCTTCTGTATTTTGTGAAATTGCTGGCCTCCGACTGCATGCTCCATCCCTTGCAGTGATTCCTGGAAACTATTTGGGGCAGTAAGCTAAGACCATGCTAAGACTCACCTCATTTGTTTCTCTTCTTGTGGTTATCACAGCTATCCTGCAGTACCTGTGGTCCTATGCATGAAAACAGTTGTTTCTTATATTTCCCCCTGGTTTTCTGGTTGCTTACAGTGTAAGAACATTTCCCATGGCAGTTAATGCTTCATGGGTGAAAGTGGAAGTCTCTTCTTCCTATTTCCAATTTAAAAAATACTAAGGGAAAATTTTTCCCGGCTTATGTCTGGTGGTCACCCATGAACCAATCAAGGTAGTGAAAACACATGAGAAAAGTGCCAATTTAAGGTTGGAATATGGATGAATCATTCTTAGAGAGAGAGAGAGCACTATGTTAGAAGAAAAAGGAAGAGTGTGGAGCACAGAGAAGAGACACCTATTGTAACAGTGGTTCATACAAAAAAGAATTCAAAGAGAACCAATTGGTAAAGCTGTAAGTGCTCTATTTCTAGGAAGCCGAGTTCATTCCCTGATGGGTGTTTGCCAGGGTCAAGGACAAGGTGGAGGGGGTCTAGGATGGAGAGATTCAATATGTATAACAGTTACACTGAAAGGCACAGAATACAATGAAAAGCAACTTGCCTCCTCCTTTCTCCTCCTCTGTCCATCAGTCCTGCTCTATGGAACAAATTGTTTCCCTCTCTTGAGTGAAACCTGGGATTGGTCCCATTGGTTTTCTGGTCCATCCCTCCAGACCTCCAGAAATTTTAATCCCATAAACTATTTCATTTTGGTAATTAATGTGCAGTGCAATCGTCAAACCTGAGAATCCCATTCATAGGTAAAGTTTATCTGCATGGGGCATGCTTCAGGAGGGAAACAGCATGGGCTCAGCTTCTCTGTTTTCCCACCCAGTGGACCTCTTGGAACCACAATATTCACTCCCTCCATCCTAGCCACCCACAAGATGCTTAACAGCATTTTCTGATCTCTCCCGGGAGTGCAGGGAGGAGCATGGAGGGAAGAAAGGGAAGGTGTCAGGAGGTCCTTCTTGATCTGGCTTTACTACTCTCTGCTGGGTGCTAAGATAGACTAGGGAAAAAGACCCAGCAGGCCACTCCTGAAACAATTAGCCATTGAAAACCCTGTGAATAGCAGAGAAGCACTGTTAAATATAGTGCTGGAAAAGGAGCCCCCCAGGCTGGAATGCATTCAAAAAATGACTGGGAAAGAGTTGTCTCCTCAAAGTAGAGTCAACCTTAATGATGGGAATGGAGTAAAGTCCCTGGGACCTCCATTTGCTGATGTGTCACAACTCAAAATGAAGAGAAACATAGTGGCTGCAACAATGGGCTCAAACATAAAAAGACTCTGCATGGCACAGTGTTGGGTAGTGTTTCATCCTGCTGTACTTAGGGTCACTACGAGTCAGATCTGACTCTATGGCACCTAATAGCAAACAACTATTGGGTGAGTATTCCAAGCTTTTTCCTGCAGGGGCTTTAACTGTATTACCTTAAATGAAGTACAGTGAGGCCAGACACAGATCAAGAGAGAAATTAGAGAGAGTTGCACAGTTTTTTTCTCTTAGTTCACCAAGGAGAGCACAGCATATGCAGGGCTACTCATGGGAAACCCTGAGGTCTGCCATAAGGCAGAAGAGAGATGGAGCTGTGGCAAACACCTTCATTATGGTTTCTGAGGGAAGGAAAGGGCGAGGCAGGGCAAGCAGGTTTAGAATGGCTGATGTAACAATTTCAGTGAGCTCTGGGGCACAGGAGCTTCACTGCTTGTCTCATATGTGGTCCTGGGGCGATTAGGGAGGATGTAATGTGGCCTGGAGTTTGAGAGCTCTATAAAGGAAGTGACTGGAGGTGTGGGGTTCATAGGAACTGACCAGCCTCCAGTAAGGGCCTCAAAACTGAGTCAAACAGCATTTAAAATTCCTATGTTAAGCCAGGCGCAGTGGCACATGCCTATATTCTCAATGACTGGGGAGGCGGTGGAGGCAGAAGGATCACAGGTTTGAGACCAGAGACAGCCTGAGTAACTTAGCAAGAACCTATCTCAAGATAAAAAATAAAAAAGTGGCTGGGGGTGCAGCTCAGTGGTGGAGCACTTGCAAAGTGTATATGAGGCCTTGAGTTCAGCCCCTCAGTACCTTAACAACAACAACAAAAAACCTGTTACAAGTGTTTTACTTCGAGGCCCTTCATCACAGAGGATGTCTCTTCTGCAGTTCCTTTGTTGTCAGCAAGGTCTACCTTTTGCCTCTATTTGGCACACGTGCACATATAACACATTCCACTACATTCAAGGCACTGTGTTTCTGGCCTTTTGTCTGCCAAAGTGTGAGGTCACCTTGACTCTTCTAGGAAGCCCTCTTGGGCAGAGTTCCTTTAGAGAAGGCTCCAAGCTAGGTGTCTCCCGGTGCTTTTCACATCTGACATTGAATTATACATGACGTGAGCATCAGCAAAGGAGAACAGGGTGCTGAGAGAGCACCACGGAGGAACGCAGTTGTCAGAGGACGGGAAAGCAGCAGCAGAGTCAAGGGGTAGAGGACAAAGGCTTTCCAGTGTAACAGAATAAAGTACCATGCAGGTCCATCGCTAGGGTGAGCAAGCAAGGCACTCGGCTGGGGTACAAAATTTAAGGGCATATCACAAAATTCAACAATCAAGATATATACTATTTAATACAATTTTTAATACATTAAAATGTTTCTATTGGGTGCCGAATTTCCCTTCTGCCTAAGACTACATATAGCTCAGCATATGGCCATGCTATGCAGTGAAACCTTTCACCTCTCCCAGCCCTTCAGCTGAGGCTTGAAGTTGAATCAAACCAAGGCAGGAGATGAGACTTTCGGTGTATGGACAAGGAGAGGAAACAGCACATAGTAAAGTTCAAGATGCTTGCCGTGAAAAGAGAGGATTATGTGGGGTGTGGTGCTGGCGTTGAGGTTGCTGGCAGGGATAGACGGTGTAGGGCCTTTGTAGAACTGTCGGTAGAACAAGTGCTCAGGTTTGTTTCTTATGCAGTAATGCCATACGGGCGGACGAATTGAAGAAGTCAGGTCTGGATACAGGTTAGTCCCTCTCGAGGCATTATCTACGGGAGGGATGACAGAATCCAATCTAGACAGGTGGAGATGGAGTCCTTAAGTCAGTCCGGGCCTCAGTTTCCCACTGTACCATTAAGGGTGTGGCAGTACCTGGGTTTCTGTCCAGCCAAGTGGGCCAGCGCAAGGTTCCATTCCAGGGGCGGGTGCAGCCGGGCGCGCGCAGGACCCGCCCGAATCCAGCCAGGGCCCCGGGCGAGAGGGGCGGGGCGGGTTCCGCCGGTGCCCTCACCCGCTCGCCGCCCAATCGCCGCCCGCCCGCCGAGCCCCGGGGGGCTGGGGCAGCCGGCGGCGGCTGAACGTGCCGCGGCTGCGCCGACGCGCGAGCGCGGGGCTGGGCGGCGGGCGCGCTCAGTCTGGTGGCGGCGGCAGTGCACAGAAAGTCTCCCAGCGAGCGCCGCACCGCCAGCAGCCCAGCCGTGCCGCCCGCCCGGGCCGCACCGCCCGCCCGCCATGGTGTCATGGATCATCTCCAGGCTGGTGGTGTAAGTGGCCTTCTTCCCTGCGCCCCTCCTTCCCCGCCTTCCCTGTTGCCGGCTCACGGGCTGTCCACCCCTGCGGCGGCACGGCCCTGGTCGCTCGGGCTATTAATACCCAGCGGCCGCTAAATTTAGCAGGTACAGTAGCTGCTGAGGACGCCTGCGAGGGAGCGGGCTGGCAGGCGGCGCGTAACGCGCGCCGCTGCTGCCGGAGGGACGCTGCGGGCGCGGGCGGCAGTTTGCGGGGGCCCGGGCGCGGGGTACCCGCGGGTGGAGCCGCGAGGGCTGGGGCGCACGCGGAGCCCCGCTGAGGGTTGCGTCTTGCCTTGGCGGTGCCGCTTTGTTTTCCCGGTGGGGCGGATTCGCAGAGGCCCCGAATGGGTGCGTCGTGGGGACCTGTGTCTCCTTTGGGAGAAATGCTGCTGGTGCCCGTCGCCGCGCTCCGCTGCCACGCTTTTGTCAGGTGAAAATGACAGAGCGCAAACGAGCGAGGGGTGCTGCCTGGAGGGGTCAGAGAGATGGAGGCGGGGCTCCCCATGGGGTTGAAAAAAATACTCTTTTTTAGATTTCTCAAATCAACAGCGGCAAAGGCAGGTGGGACGTAAGAGGACGTGTATGTATTTGGGAGACGGATGTCTTCGACCCCCAGGTCTGATTCTTTTCGCGGGGGTTTGAGAGATAGGGACGGGCATCTCAAGGAATGCACGGGAAATTTCCAAGCAACAGCCCCCAGGGCGGTGGCGGTGACACCTCCCAGGCCGTGCAGGAGAGCAGAGTCATCTGGGGTGAAACCTGTGAAGTCTTTGGGGATGAGCATAGGGGACATTATTTTTTTTCCCCCTTTTGTCTTTCATGCCCCTCTTCTTCCTTCACCTTCTGCACTTGAGTCAGGACAGATTTGCCACCTGCTGGGGGGCCAGAACTGAAATGAGCTGGGGAGGCCAGGGTGAGGATCACGTGCCTCGGCTTTTTCTTTGTCTGAGAAAGAGGGGCTCTGGACTCCCCTTGATTGTGCAGCATTGCTCTCCACGTGCTGGCATGCCTTTCTTGTTCCCTTCTTTACCGATTATCAGAGAAGCAGCCAGGAGCAGCCTTCTGAAGTCCGGCTAGGCATTGTCTCCCAGCCACCCGAAGCCAGTGTCTGTGCTTCTCAGCCCCGATGTCATCCTATGAAGGACTCTCCACAGTTGTTGCCAACTGCTGGGGGTTGCATTGTACCTTGAAGCGGCATGTTAAATATTTAGGAGATTTCTGTGGGCAGAGCTGGCACCAATAATACAGGGAAGCTGCTGGCACGCCTTGCCACACCTCATGCCTGACCAAAGCCTGTCTTGCCTTTGGGGTGGTATTTTCTCTCCTATAGTACTCCTGTGATCTTTGAATTTGCTCCTGGCTTCTGGATAGCCCTCAGCGGCAGAATTTAGTTGACCTGGCTGGTGGGCTGTCTCATTAAGGTCCTCCTGGGCTGGGAGTTGAGGGCATCTGGTCCAGGGTCATGGGGTCGCCCTTCGTTTTATTAGCACCTCACCTTATATAGAGGGCAGCTGAGGTGGGTGTAGGGGAGAGGCATATGTTTGGGAGAGATCTTACTGTTACTTTATAAAACAACTGCATTCTGCAGAACTGAGAATTTAAATGACCATGAGAATTGCCCTCAGGTCAGTTTATGCCCTGTGGCACAGGGGAGAGTTTGGTGGGATTTGGGGCTGTAGGTCCCACTATCAGCTCCAAAAGGTTAAGGATACCTCCTAAGCCCTGTCTCTAATTCACTCTCTAAATTAACACTTTTAGTGAGCAATACTTGTTTCACATAAACAATACAGTTCATTATGGGATAATTAGGAAATATAGATGAACAAACCGGAAATCATCCTCTTGATCACCACACCGAAATAACTCATGATGATTTGACGGGGTATGTTCTTAAAGAAGTTTTCCCTTATTATATGTGCACATGTGTTTACATTTACAATTCAAGGAGATTGTCGATTCAGCCCAATACTCTACGTACCTAGAGAACGTTTTACTAAGGGGGAGGAATATTGTGTTTGAAGTCAGAAAACCTGTGGGCCAAATCCCACTTCTGCTTCTTGCCAGTTGATCCCAGATTGCAGTCTTAATCAAAACAGATCTTAGTTTACAAGCTAATTAACCTCATATTGCTGTTGCAAACATTTCAAGGATACATGATACATGAATTACCAAGCATCATGGAGAGCACTAAATCAGTGGTGACTCCCTCCTGTCCTCCTGGGGTGCACTGCAAGAGGATATAAGAGCTCTGGGTGGGGCTCTCAGACTTAATCCACTCCTGCAGTTTTCAAACTGGGTTCCCTGAAGGCCACCCAGCCTGCTTGTGGGCTTTGGGATCCCCAGCCTGATTCAGCAAGAGCAGCTCCCCTTTGGTGTGTTTTATATATTTGGGCTCTAGATAAAATATAACATGGAAAATATATGGGTTTTATTGCCAATAAAAACCACTGATGTAGTAATCTGTAAAACTGCAGCAGGAATGTGCCTTGCTCAAGGACACAAGATGAGCTGGTGAAGAAAGCAGGCTCTGAACTTCTAGTCCAATGCCCTTTCAACCTATGAATACCCCTGACAGTTATACTGAATTGATCTCTTTCAAGCTCCCAAGCCCTCTGGTATGAGAGCATCCTATGATTTTGTCCATAAGTCTTGTTTTCTTTCAAGGTCTTGTAAGCCTCTCACATCAAAGAACATTTAAGAAAGATCTAACACTGTGTTCTGAGGATGGAGAGGGAGTGTCTTCCTATCTTTGTGGTCATAGACATCCAACCAGACAAGCTGATGGCATTCAAGGATAACCCAACGGGTGCTTGGGGATGTCCTTGCTGTCACTGGCTTGACGGCAGTGATTATGGCTTTTTTCCCTCTTGAGCCCCTCATCCCCTCCCAAGCATCTTGTTTGAAGTACCTGGCACCTGAATCTACTTGGTAAAGATTAATTTTGTTGAAGGAGGTTAGAAGCCCTAGTCATAAGGAAGGAGGCTGGCCAGTGCTGTCCCCCTGGGAATGAAGGTCCCTGGGCATCAGTATAGGCTTGTGTCTACTGGGCAAAGATTGTAGAGTGAGCAGCCATTTGAGATATTTTTTTCTGACCATCATCTTCCTCCTGCCTCCCTTGGCTCAGCCTGGGAGGAATTAAGAAAAAGACGTCAATGCACTAGCAAAATGGACCTTGTTACATTGAACCTGCTTGATACCTGCATGGGACATAGGGCTCATTTAGGATTTGCCTGCCTGCCCCCTTTTAAGTATCTTGTTTTCTTTACAAGCAACTCAAGACCTTAACACATGAATTATGCACTGGGAAGAATATGTTCATGTTCACCCTGATGGAGGGGGAACATAGAGATTGCTCAGTGACTTCTTGAGAGAAGATGCCACTTTGAACCATTTATTCCAAGGAGCAAGTAGTAACTCATTGTCTCTGCATAGAATTTTGGCCAAGGTCCAGAATGTTGGCTGAATGGATCCAGAGCATCCCACCTATTATGAGGTTAAAAGACTAAAATCCCAGTTCACTGTGAGGGAAAAGGAGAGTCTTAATTCAGTGAAAATTTCTGAATAACTGATGACTATGCATAAAAATTTATTTCCACACCACACATCTTTTAGAATCACTTCTTTTTCTTTTCAGTGCTGAGGACCAAACCGAGGGTCTTGTGTATTCTATTGCAAGCCCTCTGCTACTGAGCTACACCTTCAGTTCCTTTGCAAATCTTTTTAAAGCTTAGTTTTAAGAGAGTACAGTGTGAAGATCAAGACTAAGTCTTAGTTTAATGGCTGAAAATCTGGCTAATTCCCAGGAGTAGGATTTGGAGCATGACGTTTGCTCATTCTGGGTCAGGGATGTAAAAAATGGAAGAGACTGGAAGGAATGTGGATTGTCCTCAAGATGTTCCCCGACCGTTGCAAAACAAATGGAAAATGAAAAGAGACCATAAATCCTTAAACATAAGCTTGCCTTTCTTTGGGGCCTGCTTTTAAAAAGTGGAATGCAGGAAAATGACCTAGTTAATAGAGGGTTCAGGGTAGTTGAGGATTTGTTTCCTGGCACTGCCTTATAGGACATTGTAGGAGTGGGAGAAATGTTTCATTTGGATTGTGAGAGGAAAGATATGGGCTGGGAAGTGGGCATACTTGGGGTCTAGCTCCTGCACTGGTCTTTCCCACTGTGAGAATCCTTAGGGCACCTCATACCCACCCACACACTGTGGGGCCCCAGCTCCTCCTCTGAGAGACAAGGTGCTGCCCAGCACCACCTGGGAGTTCCTAATAGCTCCAAGGGTCGCTGCTCCTTTAGGCCACTTCCTTCCCCACCTGACCTGGGTGTACCCCATTTATTTATAAACAGATGGAGAATCCTTAAGGAAATGAATTATACCAACTTAGACTTCGCTGCTGTTCAGCTGCCCTGTGTCTTTGTTTACTGTGTGTTGGGAAGTAGCTTTGGTGTGTTTCTGTCCACCATATCTTCTTGTTAACTGACAAGTGAGGGTCTTCCCTGGTTATTACTAGCTCAGTCCTTCTTTCTGAAAAGAGCCTTCTTTGGAGGGTGTATTATTTGGGGGAGGAAAAGCCCTGGGAAGCAGACAAAGGGGGGAGATAGGTCCTTTTTAGCCACCTAATGATTCTGCCATTTTGTGATTTTGTGTGTGTGTGTGTGTGTGTGTGTGTGTGTGTGTCTGTCTGTCTGTCTGCGTGTGTGTAGCTCAAGAGGCTGAAGGACAGGGAAGACTTGGCAGTGCAGTGGCCCTAGCACATTGCACCTTTAGAATTTTAGTGCCAAGGCTGAGCCCCACATGTGCCCAGCTAGTTACCAAGCACCAACAAGAGCTAAAGGGGTTCACATTTGGCTTTGAGAATGTTTTCCTCTTATTTCTGGGCCTTGAGAAGGCCCTGAGAGATTAAAGGTGAATAGTTATGTGCACATTATTTGTTCTGAGCTTTCAGATCTTGTCTGTCTTCACACAGAAGTACATTTTTGTCTTTTGCGGGTTTTTTTTACTCACACCCAGGGACTTTCCTGGGAATATAGGGAAAAACAAAATATAGATAAAGGGCCAAATATTTGGCACATAGGACACTGGACAAAAAATATAAATGTATATATATATATATTATATATATATTATATATAATATATATATATATATATATATATATATATATATATATATAATCTCCATATATTTTGTGTGTGTGTGTGTGTGTGTGTGTGTATTTTTTTTTTTTTTTTTTTTGAGATAGGGTTTCACTGTATAGCCCAGGCTGGCCTGGAACTCACTGTGTAGCCCAGACTGGCCTCAAACTTGGATTGATCCTTCTGCCTCACTTTCCTGAGTGATGGGATTATAGGCATGCACCACCATGCCTGGCTCAAGAAATATTTTCTTATTTTTAATTTTAATTTAACTTTTCAATGCTGGAGACAAACCCAGGGCCTAGTACATGGTAGGCAAATGCTTTACCAGCCCTGCAAGAAATTTCGATAGGTAACTTGGTACAGATCTTCAAGCATGGTATAGGTACCTAGACTCAGGATATCACTGAGTTTCAACTCTTCTCCTTGGTATGAGGCTGCGTAGTACCCTGTCTCGATGAGGAGCATGAAGTGGGGTTGGGCTCAATGAGGAAGGGATTCCATCGGTGATTCCCACAGGGAAAATGTCACAGCGGCTCACATGTTGGTATGGTATTTGCTGTCCCAGACTCATCCCATTCCTGATCAGAAAAGGTGCACTCGACTGTCAGATGCACTAGGTGAGTAGAGAGCATCTGTTTCCGGACTTAACATCCCACCCCGACTAGGCTTCTCAGCCACCTGGCAGTTTTAGGCCAGAAGAGTGTCCTGTTGTAGGCATGGGGGGCTGTCCTGCCTAGTGGCTCTCTAGTCCCACCTCTCTTTCCTCTTAGGACAATTGCACTTATGCCATATTTTCCCTTTTCCATTCACCAGTCACAGCTCAGTTAAATTCGGCTGTAGGCATTCTCCTGTTTACTTTGGTCTGCACAACCTTTCTATATCCTTGTAGGGGACTATGGATTGTTCTTTAGGCTGCTGAACAAGTTTCCCATTCCCTTCTGGTTCCGTACCCTATCCTACATGCCTCCGCTAGCTGGAGGAGCTGGTGTGTGATCTCAGCCTAGACACACATTTCCTGAGCACAGATATTGGTCCAGAGATGGGCATGTAACCCAAAGTGGGCCACCAGAACCTTCCCTGGGGTTTCTTGATTTGGAGCTGGGAGGGAACAACTGTGCCTGTGGGGCCCAGATCAGGGGAGCTGGCAGCTCCAGAACCCCTGACACCTGGAGAAGGCCTGCAGGCAAAAGTGGAGAGACAGCAAAGCAAGGATAAACAGAGATGGGCAGGGCAGAGGGAGAAAGAGGATGGCACAAGAATCTTGATTCCAGTTACTCAGGCCCCAGTTCCTGTAGCTCCTTCAGTGATGGGCTGACTTGTATATCCTAGAATGAAGGTACTTGTATTAATTAAATATTCACTATAGGGTTAGGAGGGACTGAGTTATGTGGCAGTAATAACTCCCACCTCTTAATGGCTTGAAATAATAATTTCTTACTCGATGCTGTGTGTTCATGGTGGGTTGGCAGGGCCTCTGTTCCTCATTCCCACACCAAGTCCCCGGCTGACAGAGCCTCCTTTCTCTGAGGGTGGTTCCACTGCAGTGAAGACATCAGGATTGACTGCTGCAGGAGACAGAGAAAGGGAAAGTCACATACAGGCTCTTAAGTTCCTGCACCCTGAAGTGAGAACATGTTATTTTTCATATTTTATTGGCCAAGCAGTAGAGAATTACACTCCTACCTCAACGTGTAAGAATACCTGAGTAACCACTGTATATGTCAAATGAATGACTCCTGACCAACTATGTAAACCCAGAAATGTCCTTGGTGTAAATGACATTGACTTTGCCAACATTCTTCTACCTTTTTACATTAGAGATCTCTCTCTCTCTCTCTCTCTCTCTCTTTCTTTTCCTTATTCTGTCTGAAAGTCAAAAAAGGAGGTCTTAAGTTTGAGGAGGAGCTAGGGACTATAAGGAACTGATGCCCTTCCATGACTAAGGCACTGGATGGTACCCTGTGATCCCCATTACATCTGTTCTCCATGAATGTCCACACCCACTTCCCTCCATGAAGCCTCCCTTGGGTCCCCTAACTGAAGAAAGATTTCTGTACTCTGGGTCCCCAGAGCACCATCTTGTACTTTGTGATATTGTGGTTTGTGCATTTGCTCCATATTAAAGACCATGTCTGCTTCTTTGTCTCCCTCATAGTTCCTCATGTGCAGCAGGTGCCTAATAAATGCATCTTGGAATCATGAATGATTTCAGACCTCTCAAAGAATGGTCTGGACACCAGCAGCACACTCATCCCTGGAGTAGTTAGGAACACAGATTTCAGCCACATGTGGTGGTGCACACTTTCCTAACAACTCGGGAAATGGAGGCAGGAGGATCACAGGTTCAAGGCCAGAGGCAGCCATGCAACTTAGAGAGACTCTAACTCAAAATTAAAAAACAAAACAAAACAAAAAAACACTTAGTAAAGGGGACCAAAAGGGGGTACAGCTGAGTGGTGGAGCATTTGCCCTGGGTTCAACCTCCAGTATTGAATAAAAGAAATGCAAGTTTTGAGGCTCTACCCAAGACCTACTGAATCTATGTTTTAACAAGATCCCTGTCTGCTTGAGAAGTGCTGAGTCAGAAGACAGTGCACATCATTTCCCCTGCGAAATGAAAAGAAATCAACTGGCCTAAGGGTCCCATTATTACCTGGAGAACTGGGATCCAATCCCAAGTCATTCATTCTTGCAAGGCTCTGGATTATCTTTCTGGTTCTAAGGGGTCCTAACTGACTTTTTATGTGTTCCTAATGGTGTCATTACCTGCAGTCGTAGCCCTGTGGAATCTGATCCTGTCAGATCTCGGAAGCTAAGCAGGGTCAGGCCTGGTTAGTACTTGGATGGGAGACCGCCTGGGAACACCAGGTACTGTAGGCTTGGGAGACGACCCGGCAACCCACTCCCAAAAATCAATCCGCCTTTGAAAACCTCTATGAACAGCAGAGAAGCACTGGAAAATAGTGTTTCCCCTGTTGTATGTAGGGTTGCTATGAGTTGGGTACTGACTCAACGGCACCTATCAACAACAATGGTGTCATTGGACTTTAACAAACTTGTGCCCACACAAGAACCTTTCACAGATGGGCTGCCTAATTGTGATCAGTCAAAATCTTTTTTTTGTCAGCACTGGGGTTTAGACTGGCAAGGCAATGCCTGTCATAGCCTCAGACTGAGCGGGTCACACTCCTCCGAGGAGAATGATAGAACCTGCCCAGGGAGACAGCCTGGTGAGACATGGCCAGCTGACCCTGAAGCGTCATTGTGGATTTCTGAGAACATGCAAGGGCTTTTCATCGTGAGGACATGAGGCTCAGAACCACTCATTTACATGTCCCGCCTGAGGAGGTTGCTAGATCCAGTGGGATCTGTGAACACTTGAGGCCAGGCCCTATGAGTTGTACAATCTGCTTAAAAAGTCCTCTTGGCTCAATCTTCACATTACCCTGCCATCCCATCATGACTCACCTGCGCTGTCACTACCCTGCTGCAACCCAAAATTATAGTTTGGTTGAACTATTTTAAAGCTATCCTGAAGGGATAGAGAGGTAGCTCACTGGCAGAGCACTTACCTTGTGTGCACAAGGCCTTGGGTCCCATTCCCCACAACACACACACACACATGCACACACACACACACACATACAAACACACATACACAAAGTGAAACCCTCTGACTGTTTTCCCCACTTCCACTCCTGTCCCTCCACTGATTTTTTTTTTTTTCCAGTACTCAGGGGTTGAATCCAGGTTCTTGCATGTACCAGGCAAGTGCTTTGCCACTGAGATGCACCCTCAGTCCCTTTTTATGTGTTTTAGACAGGATGTTACTAAGTTGCACAGGCTGCCTGGAACCTGTGAACCCCCTTGCTTCAACCTCCCACATGTTGGGATTACAGGTGTGTACCACGGGTGCCTGGCTTCCAATGATTTCATTAAAATGTGCTTGGGTTTGGATATGGTTTCAGTATGTCCCCCAGAGGTTCATATGGTAGAAACTTGGTTCTTAGTGTGGTGAAATTGAGAGATAATAAGACTTGTAAGAGGTGGGGCCTTTAAAGAATTCGTTAGGTCAATTGGGATCATGCCCTTGGAAGGGATTCTGGGAGCCTGGTCCTTTCTACTTTCCTGTTTGGTGATTTGATCTCTTCTTCCCATGTGTCCTTCTACCCTTGCCATCCACCATGAGGTGATACAGCCAAGAGAGCCCTACTAGATCCTGTGGTGTAATGTTTGGACTTTCATCCTCCAAAATTGCAAACTAAATCAACCTCTTTTCTTTTTCCTTTTTTCTTTTCTTTTCTTTCTTTTCTTTTCTTTTTTCCTTTCCTTCCATCCTTCCTGTTTTCCTGCCTTCCTTCCTTTCTTTTTTTCTTTCTTTTTCTTTCTTTCATAGTTATGAGGGTTGGGCCCAGGGCCTTACACATACTAGGCAAGTACTCTACCACTGAGCTGAACCCCAAACCCCTTGATAAAACTTTTTCGATTTTGAAACAGGGTCTCACTAAGTTGCACAAACTATCTCTGGCCTCAAATTTGTGAACCTCCTGCCTTGGCCTCCTGAGTCACTGGGATTACAGCAGTGAGCCACAACACCTGGCAAACCTGTTTTCTTCATAAAATTAGCCCGCTTCAGGTATTCGTTATACTAACAAAAAAATTCCCTCCTAGGATTTTTTCCCCTGTACCGAGTGGTTGAACCCAAGGCATTGGCAAGTGCTCAACTACTGAGCTGCCCCCTAACCCATTTTTTATTCGTTTATTTTCGAGATAGGATCTTGGTAAATTGTACAGGCTGCCTGTTGTTTTTGGTCTGTGGTGAAGCAGCATGTCATTGCGGGGTATGAACAGAGGAGTTCTGTTCACCTCATGGTAGCCTGGAAACAGAGACAGAAAGGGCCCAGTGTCCCAATATACCCTCTAGGGGCATCCCCCAAATGATTTTCTTCACTGGGCCTAAACTCTTAAAGGTCCTATCACTTTCTAGTAGTACCACAGGCTGGAGGCCAAGCCTTCAACTAATGCCTTTTGGGGACATTTAAGGTCTAAACTATAGCAAGTGGTTAGGACTTTCATCCTGTCTCAAGACTGATTGGGTCATTCATTGCTTGGTTGATTTATTCATTGATTAACTGCCCACTTACTGAGCATTTCCTTTGTGCCAGTCACTGTGCTGGCAACCAGAAATGTAAAGATGAGTGAGTTATGATTCCATCCTTGAGAAATTTATGAGATCATATAGCTAGTCACTGGGAAACTGTAACATGAATTCAAGTGTCCACCCTACTCGACTAGTGCTCTTTCCTCTGGGCAGGTTATTTTGTGGGTGTTTGTGAATTGCTTTGGTTGGAAATTGTAGAAAGGAGCTCTTTAAGCAGAGGAATTCTGACATATGAAGAGATTAAACCACTGCAGTGTCTCTCTACCTGGGGGAGAATTGGGAGAGAAGAGAAGGCATAGTAAAGGATGCCCTACGGGGAATGCAGTCATACGGAGACATGAGTGAATCTAAGCATCCTTTTTTTTTTTTTTTTTTTGGCGGTACTAGGGGTTGAACCCAGGGCCTTACACTTGCATGCTCTTCAAGTTCTGGACCACTGAGATGCACCCTCAGCCCATTTTTTTTTACTTTTTGAGACAGGGTCTCACTAAATTATGCAGACTGCCTCTGGTCTCAAACTTGCGATACTCCTGCCTCCGCCTCCCGAGCCGCTGGGATTACAGGCATGTACCACCGCAACCGGCAACCTGAGCATCCTTACCTATGGATTTAATCTTTTATTGCTGTTGTAACAGCCATCAATTCAATGGCATAAAACAACAGGAATTTATTTTATTTATTTTTTTACAAAGCACTATTTTTTTAAAATAACATTTTTGAATCCTAATGATGGATGTAAAAACAAGGCAAACTAAACCCTTGCCCCAAAAACTTGCAAAATTTAATGAAAGAGACAGGCCTACAGAAGCTAGATTGTATTATTGTTAACAATCTATGTAACAGAAAATGAAAATCTTAGAGAATCATGTTCCCATAATGTTTCAGGGTAGTTCTAGAGTTGATCTTATTTTTTAGAAGTTTATTTTTAAATGTAAGTTAGTGATTGCTAAATATTTAATCTCACCTATATTTTTATTAGTGTTTTAATTATACATATATGCACTATGCAATTATCAAATCAGGATTGTTTACACTTCCATCTCCTTAAACATTTTATAGAACAAAGTAAATGGAACAAAAAAGGGATATTTTAATTAACATATAATGACAGTTGTATGCAATTACAAGTTATAGCATGATTTTATTTTCATAGAGTTGTTGTTGTTAGGTGCCGTTGAGTAGGTATCTGACTCATAGCGACCCTACGTACAACAGGTGAAACACTATTGTCAGTGCTTCTCTGCTATTCATAGGGTTTTTAATGGCGGATTGATTTTTGGGAGTGGGTTGCTGGGTCCTTCTTCCAAGCCTACAGCACCTGGTGTTCCCAGGTGGTCTCCCATCCAAGTACTAACTAGGCCTGACCCTGCTTAGCTTTCCAGGTCTGAGGGGATCAGATGCCACAGCGCTATGGCTGCAGGCACCTTTCATAGGATAGCATCCTGTATTTTGTGCTTTTTCTCTCTTTACCACTCTAAGTTGTTCCCCCTCCCCCTCCCACCTTCCCTATCGTCCACTCCCTCCCAGTAGTCCCTTTGTCCTTCATATTGGGTCCACTTGCATTTTCCAATCTTAGATAAGTATGATTATATGTGTGTATGTATAATTTTTTTTTCTTTAAGGTTGATCTAGCTCCTGCATATGAGAGAAAACATATGGTATTTCTCTTTTTGAGACTGGGTTATTTTACTTAAAATGATGCTCTCTAGTTCATCCATTTTGTTGTAAATGATGTAATTTCATTCTTTTTTACTGTTGAATAATACGCCATTGTAGATATGTATATTTTAATCCAATCGTCTGTTGATGGACATCTGCATTGATTCCATACCTTGCAATTGTGAAGAATGCTGCATTAAGTAAATAAATTGTTGTTGTTGTTGTTACGTGCCATCGAGTCGGTATCCAACTCATAGCGACCCTCATAGGGTTTTCAATGGCTGACTGTTTCAGGATTGCCTTGGGAGTGGATTGCCAGGTCCTTCTCCCATTTTTGCGGTGCTGGGAATTGAACTCAGGACCTCAGAGACTGCAGCTCAGCGCTCTACCAACTGAGCTAAATCCCAGACCCAAGTAAATAAATATGACGACTTATTTTCCTTACAGTATATTCCTGGAAGTTATATAGCTGGATCATATGGTAGTTCTATTTTTAGTTTTCTAAGATAACTCCATACTGGTTTCCATAGTGGCTGAACTAATTTACAGTCCCACCAACAGTCTAAGGGGTTCCTTTTTCTCCACATCCTTGACAGAATTTATTGTTGTTTTATTAATCTTGCCCATTCTTACTGGTGTGAGATGGAATCTCAGTGTAGTTTTGATTTTCATTTCCCTGATGGTTAGGGAGATTGAGTATGTTTTCATGTGTTTATTGGCTATTTGTATTTCTTCCTTTGAAAACTGTCTTTCAGTTCCATTGTACACTTATTTATTGGATTATTTATTACTTTGGTGTTTAATTTCTTGAGTTCTTTGTATATCTTAGATATTAGTCCTCTGTCAGATGTATAGGATCCAAATATTTTTACCCATTCTGTGAGCTCTCCTTCTATTGTTTCCTTTGCTGTACAAAAGCTTTTTAGTTGTATGTAATCACATTTGTTAATTCTTGATGCAGTTTCCTGAGCTATTGGTGTCTTGTTAAGGAAGTACTTGCCTATGCCTTTATGTTGGAGTGTGTTCCCTATATTCTAGTAGTTTTAAGGTTTCTGGTTCTTTTGTTTTTTGTTTTCCCCCAGTACTGGGGGTTGAACCCAGGGCCTCGCGCTTGCATGCTCTGCAAGTGCTGGACCACTGAGATGCACCCTCATCCATTTTTCTTACATTTTTTGGGACAGGGTCTTGCTAAGTTACGCAGACTGCCTCTGGCTCCGAACTTGCGATTCTCCTGCCTCCGCCTCTCAAACCGCTGGGATTACAGGCATGCACCACCACAACCGGCTCAAGGTTTCTGGTTTTACATTGATGTCTCTGATTCATTTTGAGTTGGTTTTCGTACAAGTTGAGATGTATAGGTCTACTTTCTACATCGTTAGGTTGTTAGGTGCTGTAGAGTTGTATCTGACTCATAACAACTCTCATAGAATTTTTGGTGGCTGATTGTTTCAGTATTGTTTTGGGAGTGGGCTGCCATGTCCTTCTTCCATTTTTGCAGTGCTGGGGGTCAAGCCCAGGGCCTCAGAGACCACAGAACCTCACTCTACCAACTGAGCTAATGGCTATCCAATTTTCCTAGCACCATGTGTTGAAAAAGCTATCTTTTCTCCAATGTATACCTTTGGCCCCTTTGTCAGAGATTAGGTGTCTGTAGTTGCATAGATGGATATCTGGGTCTTTTATTCTGTTCTGTTAATCTTTATCCTTGTTTTTGTGCCAGTACTAAGTTGTTTTTGCCGCTATGGGGCTAGAGTGTAGTTTGAGGTCAGGTGTTGTGATGCCTCCTGCATTATTTTTACTGTTTAGGGTTGTTTTGGCTATACATGGTCTTTTGTGCTTCCCTACAAATTTTAGCATTGTTTTCTCTATTTCTGTGAAGTATGTCATTGAAATTTTGATGGGAATTGCACAACACAGTTCTGAATGATCAATGGGTCATTGAAGAAATCA
This sequence comes from Pedetes capensis, assembly GCA_007922755.1. Classification (NCBI taxonomy): domain Eukaryota; kingdom Metazoa; phylum Chordata; class Mammalia; order Rodentia; family Pedetidae; genus Pedetes; species Pedetes capensis. The sequence goes on along the minus strand of VMDO01000357.1, from coordinate 238,432 downwards.
GAAAGGAAATTAAGAAGTTACTTTAATCAAATGGTAAAACACAACCTACCAAAATCTGTGGGATACAGAAAAGTCAGTTCTATGAGTAAAGTTCATAGCCATGAGTGCTTACATTAAAAAGACAGGGAAGGACCAATTAAATAACTTAATTATACACCTTAAGGCACCAGAAAAACAGCAAAAAGCCAACCCCAAAAATTGCATTCAAAAAGAAATAATTAAGATCAACACAGAGATTAACAAAATAGAGATTAAAAGGACAATACAAAAATTAATGAAACTAATAAGAGTTGGTTCTTTGAAAAGATAAAAAAAATTGACAGTCCCTTAGCCAAGCTCACCCCAAAAAAGAAAAGGCCCAAATTAATAAAATTAGAGATGAAAAGGGGTCATAACATTGATACTAATGAAATACAGAAGATCACCAGACACTGCTTTGAGAATTTGTACTCCCCAAAAATGAAAATACAGAAGAAATAGATATATTCCTTAATACTTATGACTGATCAAAATTAAATCCTGAAGATATAAACAAATTAAACAGACCTATAACAAGGAACAAAATGAAACAGTAATAAAGAATCTCCCAACAATGAAAAGCCCAGGTTCTGATGGGTTCATAGCTGAATTCTGTCCTTTAAAGAAGAATTAATACCTGTCCTCCTCAAACTATTCTATAAAATAGAAAGGGAAGGTATACTTCCAGATTCATTCTACAAAGCCAGTATCACTCAGATACCAAAATCAGACAAGGACACTACAAATAAAGAAAATTATAGACCAATTTCCCTGATGAACATTGGTGTAGAAATCCTTAATAAGTTTTTTGCAAACTGAATAAAGCAATGCATAATAAAATATCATGCACCATGGCCAAGTTGGTTTCATTTCCCAGATGTAAGGCTGATTCAACATACACAAACTAATAAATGTAATACAACACATCAAAACAATTAGTGACAGAAATCACATGATCACCTCAATAAATGCAGAAAAAGCTTTTGACAAAGTTCAACATCCCTTCATGATAAAAGTCATGAAGAAACTGGGTATAGAAGGAACATATCTTAACATCATATATGACAAAATTATAGACAACATTATATTAAATAGGGAAAAATTGAAACTATTCCAAGATCAGACATAAGGCAAGGACGTCTACTGTCTCCTCTCTTATTCAATATAGTGATTAAAGTCCTAGCCAGAGCAATCAGTCAAGAGAAGGAAATAAAAGGGGTATAAATAGGAAACAAAGAGGTCAAATTATCCCTGTTTGAAGATGACATGACCCATACTTAAAGGACCCTAAAACTCAACTAGAAAATTTTAGAGCTAATTAGCTCCTTCAGCAAAGTAGCAGGATACAAAATTAACACTCAGAAATTAGAAGCATTCCTTTATGCCAATAACGAAAAGGAAAAAAAAAATCAAAATAACAATCACATTCACAATAGCCAACCAAAAAAATTAAACATTTAGGAATCAATCTAACCAAAGATCCTGAAGATCTCTACATCATAAACTTCAAAACATTAAAGAAAGAAATCATAGAAGATTTTAGAAGATGGAAAGATCTCCTTTGCTTATGAATTGGAAGAATTAATACTGTGAAAATGGCTATACTACCAAGAGCAGGAGTTTTTCTTTATCGATTTGGAAGACAAAAATCTGAAATGAATTTTATGCGGTTAAAATCAAGGTGTTGGCAGGACTGATTCCTTTCTGAAATTCTAGTGGGAGACTCTATCATTGCTTCTTCCACTTCCTGGGAGCTGTGGACATTCTTTGCCTTGTGGCTGAACTGATCCACTCTGTGCTTCTGTGGTTACACTGCCTTTGTTTCTGTCCTCCTATTTCCCTCTTCTTTCCTCTAGACCAGAACACATGTGGTCCACCCAAATAACCCATGGTAACCTTTGCATCTCAATACCTTAATGTTATTACACTTGAAAAGTCCTTTTTGCCTTAGAAGATAATATTCACAGGTTCCAGGAATTAGAACCTGGCTGTATTTGGGACTCCTATTCAAGCCCGCCACACTCATAGTCACTGTCCCTGCTGCCTCTAAGCTGAGGGAGTTTAAGAACAGCCTAAAGACAGGGAAACAGAAAAGAACGCTTTGGTGTTCTAACATTTTATTTTGTCTCCATTTCTAGGCCTTTTTTGCTTTATAAAAATTAACTTTTGAGTTGACAGAAAAGACTACAAAGAAAAAATGGTTAGAGGATAATGCATGATAATAGAATGAAATAATTTACTCATCACTCAGTTTAAGAAATAAGACATTACCTTTATGCATATACTACAATTTACTTATCAGTCTTTTGCCAAAATTTGTTTCTTTTTCCTAGGTTTTTCTTTTTTCTCTTTTGCTCTTGGAAAGAGTTTTGCAATGAATACTCTTGTACATATTTTGTAGTGTACCCATGCACAAATTTCTTTGTGATTGGATTGGCAGAGGTATAAGCTATGTACATCCTCCACTTGACCAGATAATATAAGCCAAGCTTTCATAGGTGAGCCAATCTATTTCTGGGCTCTTTATTCTGTTCCATTGATCAGTTTCTCTGACTCCCGCACTGTTAGCAGGAAAGGCAGGAATGAGGTTTGGCATTGTCATGACCTTGGGGGAAGGATTTGGAAAGTTGGCAGGAGACCCTTGGTCATTGGTCATGTTTATAAAAGAATTTACAAATAGATCCAGAAGGGAACCTAGTGGTTTATTTAGAATTAAAAAGAAGAGAGTGCCCCTGAAAGCCAGAGTAAGAGGGTAAGCATGCTAGGGAGTTTGGTCTGCCTGAGGAAGTGGGAGATGGATAGATGGATAGGGAGGGAGGGGGTGGGAGTTATACTTTCTGAGATATAAGTCAGAAAGTGGGTGGGTCTGGCAGTGAAAATCCATGAACCGCTGCATTTAGGCTTCTGAGTTAGTGGTCAGGAAATGTGTAAGTCCAACAATGAGGCCGAAACCATCTCTCAACATCTGTAAACAACTGTGGCCATCTGTGGGCAACCACAGACTTCTGCAGGTTGCTGTGGACATTGCTGAGAACTGTAGACACTACATCTCTGGATATTTTGGGCTGGACACTATAGGCATTGTTAAAAGCTGTGGACATGATGCACTGTAGACACTGGAGCTCCACATTGAAGGAAAGGACTTCTGGGATTTTAAGTCCTTTTCTCATTGAGGAGACAGATATTCCTCCCTTTTTTTATCTTGTCTTCAAGTGTATCAGGTTTCTCTCACCCTTTGGCTTAGGCTGGCCTTCCTAAGTTGTGAAACAGGTTTTTTCTCTTTGTTCCAGGAAGGATACTGCCTCAAAGAAGAACTCACTTTCCTAGCCTGGTCGTGGAGGCCCCTGCAGCCTTTATATGTAAAACAAGTTCTGATCAATAGATCAGGCCACGTATAAGAGGTGCTACAGGCTGTAGATTACACCATTTGTAACAAGGGTATTTACCAGCAATCCTGCTATTTGCAAAGGATATTATCTACCAAGGATGTACTGACCATTTTGTCTCAGAAGAAGCTCATGTTGATATTCATGTCTCAAAAGGTGGCTGGGAAGCAAATGGTAGAGAGGCTATTTGATTCCCTTTCTTCTCACTTAGCACCCTCCATCAGTACCACACTGTCTCAGTACCATAGCCTTATGAAAATTCTTGATCCCTGGCCTCACAAATGTACCCCTCTTTGTTTTTCATAAATTGTTTTCTAAGGCCTTCCTTCAGCAGTGGATACAATTTCATTTGCCTCATGTCTTTCCATCACTTGACAATGTCACCTTGTGAGCATTTTTGCCAGTCAGGTGGGTACAAGTGGAATCTCCTTATGAGTTTAATTTGCATTTCCCTGAATACTAATGAGATTGAGCATCTTTTCATGTGTTTATTGACCATTCATGTTCTCTCTTCTGTGAAGTGCCCATGCAACCTTGCCAATTTTTCTCTCTTATTGAATTGGAATAGTTCTTTAAATATTCTGGATGTTTCTCTGTTGTTACAAAGGTCTCCCTCACGTCTGTGTTTTATTTTCTCATTTTCTTTATGGTGTATTTTGATCTTGGTGTTAAGGTGATAGATTTATCAAATATTTTGCTATAGTTTGTGTGACTTGTGTCATATGAAACTTGCCTTTCCTGAAATCATGAAGATACTGCATTACTCCTGGCAGTTTTCATTTTCCTATTCACATTTAATTTCCTAATCCATCTTGGGTTAATTTTTTTGTTTCATTTTTTGTTTTTGACTTTGAGACAGTGTCTCACTAAGTTATACAGGCTGCCTCTGGTCTCGAACCTGCCTCTGCCTCCTGAGTCTCTGGGATTATAGGTGTGAGCCACGGCACCTGGCTTTCAGTTTGTTTTTGTATATGATGTGACACAGCAGTCCAAATTTTTTTCCTTCTGGACATACGAAAAAACAGTTGCCCTAGCACCATTTACTAAAAAGTTCATCCTTTCTCTGCACATCTACAGTGCCTAGCCCTGTGAGAAAGTGGTTTCCGTAATGTGTGGGTCTGTTTCTGGATTCTTCCTGCTATATCACTGAACGATTTGTTTGGCTTTGCACCAGTACCATGCTTTAATTACCATGGTTTGTAAATGGCCTTGATGTCTGTCATGACCATTTCCCTTAGAATTATGTGTTATAGCATACACACTCAAAAATCTGTTGAGCCAGGCGCAGGGGTTCCCATCTGTTATCCCAACAACTCGGGAGGTGGAGACAGGGGGATCCTGAGTTTGAGGCCAGGGACAGACTGCAATTTAGCAAGACCTTGTTTCAAAATATAAAGTAAAAAATGGACTGGGGGTACAGCTCAGTGGTAGAACACTTGCAAAAGCATGTGTGAGACCCTAGGTTCAACTCCCTAGTACTACAAAAAAATAATTTAAAAATCTCTTGACATTTTGATTAGAATAGCATTGAATGTATGGAACATAGAAAATTAATATTCTTAAGATAGTGAGTGTTCCAATCCATATATATGGTATCTAATTTTATTTAAATAGGTCTTATCTAATGACTTTCAATAAAATTTAAAATTTTTTGCTGTAAATGTCATGCACATTCTTTGTTAGATGTACTCTCAGTTATTTGATACTTGTCAATGCCAGTTTATTTAATATTTTAATAAAATTCTCATCTCCTAACTATTAGAAGAATGCTTCATTCCTAAACTTTAAAATCTTTTGGTTTTTCCATATAGTCATGTCATCTGAGAATAGTGCAGTGTGTGTCTTTCTAGCCGTTATTCCTTCCCTTGCCCTTTCTGCCCTAGTTAGGATCCCAGTTTAGGATGACTAAAAGTGGTAAAGGCATTCACTCTAGGTTTGTTCCTGATATAAAAAGGAACACATCTATTGTGCTTGCTGTAAGATTTTCAGAAATGTACGTCTTTAAAGTGATAGTTTGCTAAGAGTTTTTCTGATGAATGACATTGTATTTTATCTAATGCTTCTGGTGAGATAGTCTTTAGTCTGTTAAATGGCAAATTGTATTAATTAAATTTGCTTCCTGGATAAATTAATTAAATTTACTTCCTGGATAAATTCTGTAGAGACATTTGTGTGATATTGGATTTCTTTCTTAAATGGTTAGTAGAACTTGCCAATAAAATCATCAGGGCCAGGAGCTTTTTCTATGGGAAGATTTTAAGCTATCGATTCTATTTCTTTAAATATTATAGATTTCTTCTACTTGCTTGGGTCAGTATTATTTTAGGACCTAATTCATTTCAGTAATTTTTCAAATTTATTAATAATTTCAAATTTATTTACAATTAATAATATTGCCTCTGCCCTCCATTCCATTTTCCCTCTCCTTCTAGCATGCTCATTAGATATATATTAGACATTCTTACTCTGTCTTCCATCTCTCTTTATTTCTCATGTCTAATTCCTTTTGCTGTTGCTGACTACACATCTGACTCCTCAACAATATCTAATTAGCTGCTGAACATATCCATTGATTTAAAAAAATTCCAATGATTATATTTTAGAAATCTTGTTTTGCTCCAAAACAGCTTGGTCATAGCACCTAACAACAACAACAATTCCTTATAGGTATTTAAAATTCACCTTTATTTCTTTAGAACTGTTCAATGTTGTTGTTGTTGTTGTTGTTGTTAGGTGCCGTCGAGTTGGTATCCAACTCATAGCGACCCTCATAGGGTTTTCAGTGGCTGACTGTTTCAGGATTGCGTTGGGTGTGGATTGCCAGGTCCTTCTCCCATTTTTGTGGTGCTGGGAATTGATCTCGGGACCTCAGAGACTGCAGCTCCGCGCTCTACCAACTGAGCTAAATCCCAGCCCCTGTTCAATGTATTTATATTATATATATTCAGAGCCTGATAATTCTGTACCATCTAAAACTATATTTGAAGTACAATTCCACCTCCTCTTTTCCATTGGCTCTCTTCTTTCTTCTCTTTTTGCCTTTTCTTTTCTTTCTCTCTTTCTTTCTTTTTCTTTCTTTTCCTCCCTCCCTCCCTCCTTTCTTTCTTTCTTTTTCTTTTTTTTCTTTCTTTTCTTTCCCTCCCTCCCTCCCTCCCCCTTCCTTCCTTTCTTCCTTCTTTTCCTTTCCTTTCCTTTTCTTTCCCTTCCCTTCCTTCCCTTCCCTTCCCTTCCCCTCCCCTCCCCTCTCTTCCTCTCCTTTCCCTCCCTCCCTCCCTCCCTCCCCCCCTCTTTCTTTCTT